>APFE031600756.1:65827-86375 GCA_000404065.3 Pinus taeda | reverse complement strand
ATATAAGTATGAAAACCAATCATTAATTGGCATACTTATATAGAAAATATAGGGTGAAAATCAGAGATTTATGACATCCTATATTTTCCATTTCCTTTGTGTAATAAGTAGTGACATAAAGCTACATTCATTTGTAGTTCATAATCTGTAGATTCATTTCATTTTATAGACTCATTCAATATCACCCAATTTTCATTTTATTTTATAGTTTCATTCTATCTCACTCCACTTTCATTTCATTTCACTGTCATATTCCATTTCCATTTCATTTCACATTCATGTTCCATAGCCATAATTCATTTTTTATCATGTTCCACAGCTGATTCCATTCTACAGCTAATTTGATTCTGCAGCCATATCTCATTCAACAACTCTGGCATAATTATACATCTTACAAATAAATGATGGTTGCAGGAAATTGAAGAATCTTGTTTTGAAGACCAATATGCTAAAAGGGTACCTACAGATCAACACCAAAGAAAACAACAAACAAAAAGGTTAAGTTCTAAAAGGTAAAGTGCAAAAATTTATTTTAAATAACAAGGTTAAAACATAAAATCATATATAATATGGATATTCATATGTTTCCTTGATGAATCATCATTTGATTTGATTGCAATCTCCATCATACTACATATCTGCGACATCCTCCATATTTTTTCACATAACGGTCCATAATTAACTCCCTTGTTGATTATTAATGGTCATTATTACGACATGACATAGTTGTCTACATTTCTCCAGAACCCCTACCATCTATTTATTTCATACAAACATGCAATTCCTTTCACCATATTCGTAGCCAATTCATTTCATAAAACCGGGAAGTGTAATTCTAAAAGTTGAGAACTCTGCGTAGTAGAAGGCATGGGGCTAATTTTCAGATTAGAACCGGTAGGAGTAAAGTACATGGAAGGATACCCACAGCTCAAAGAAATGTTTCATAAATCTGGATGGCTTAAATTCATCGATAAATTTGATGGTTTTCATAAGGAGATTACAAAATCCTTTGCTTGATCTTTTGATGGCACAAAGGTAGAAATTGGAGATATCAAGTTTGCAGTGACTGAGTCATTCATGACCAAGGCTACAGAACTTCCAAGGCATGGTGAATTATGGTTCAAGAACAAGGAGTTCCAGAATGAATCATGTAAAGTAATACTCAAAAACCCATGTATGGATGTCTCTGTTTTTAGAAAAGGTATTCCCATTTCAACTCTTAAAAGTAAGTGGAGGAATATGCTCTTGGTTTTACAGAAACTTATCACTTGTGAGGGGAGGTTTGGTTGCATGTATATCCACCATATCCATTTACTGATAAATTTCTTAGAAAATGGAGAAATCAATATTCCTTTCTTCCTACTAAATAGTTTAAGAAGGATGGCCTCAAATGTGAAAAAGAGAATACAGTTCATAGATACAACCATGTACCATCATGGGTTGATAAACATATTGATTGAGTTTCATTTAAAAATCATAGGAGATACTTGGGAGAATTTCCTTATCAGAAACCATTTCCAAGAAGCACCAGAGTCACCTAAATGAGATAATGTCAGAAGAAGTAGAAGAAAGAAGACTGGTGTAACTATTGAAAATAGACCTAAGTCTTCATTGCAGAAAGATGATGAAAAGTTAATGTATGAAGAACTGACAGAAATCAGGAAGCAAATCAAGGCAAGAGGGAAGATAAGAAAGGAGAAAAAGGTCACAAATGAGGAGAATGTAAGTCCTCCACAACTTAGAAGGAGCTCTAGAATCCGAGGTTTGGTAAAGAAAACATCATCAAAAGGGACAAAGTTTATAAATTTAGATGAGGAAACCCTAGAACCGTCTCCTGTTAACATATTTTCTACACACGGTCCTCAAAATTATCCTGTTCATCATTTTGAAGGTAGCCCAAGAAGAAGATCTCTAGGCATAAACCTAGTTCTCAACAAATATATGACTATATAGAATCACTAGAGAAGAGAAGTGCCTAAATGAACCTAGAACCTTTTGTCAATTGACAAGAACCTCTAATTGATGCTCTCAAACAAGAAATTTATGAATTAGAGATATTGAACAAACATATCAAACAAGAGAATGAGACCTTGAAGGAACAAAATAAATTGGACAAGGCAATTCATGATAATACCATTCTACATCTAGGACTGTGGCATAAGAAAAACAGGAAATTGAAAAGAAAGAATAAGATTTTGAACAGAGCAGTCATTAACCTTAAGTACAAGCTTCTTATGAGAAAGCCCAGAATGATAGTCACTTTAAAGAAGAACAAAAGAAGGAAATTGGATGTACTAATACAGGTGTCCGGGCAAATGCAGTAGGGAGGAAGAAATCACATTTTTGGCAAATTTCATAAGGACATCCAATGATTTGTAGTGGGGGTATGTTTAACCTTAGAATTACCCTCTCCTTGAAAAAATTTCTCACCTTTTTTCCCTCACCTTCTCAGAAGATTATAGACCCAACCAATGATAAATGCTAGGTTTTGTCTTAAGGAAAGCATTAAAATGATTGCCATATTATATTTTCATGTTTTTTCTATTTGAATAGATTTTTGCAAATTGGTTATAGAACGCAGCCTATTCTACAGCTAACTGTGGATTCCGTAGCTATTCTCATGGTTTGGCAACTTCCAGGTGTCAAATGAATAATTGAGCCACATGGGCATTCTAGAATCATCTCCAGATGGATTATATCCTATTCATTCGGTCCAAATCAACGAAAAGCAAGCCTAAGGTCATGGTCAAAGATGGAGTCAAAGTACATTATCCGAAAGCAGTAGGACTCTTGATTTGCTCTTTCGTAGTTAATCAAGAGTCTAACAGTTTTGTTGCAAATCTAATTTGAATTAGCCACCTGTAGCTAATCAAAAGTTTAAATAGTCCTATTGCAATTTGAATTAGCCACCTGTAGCAAGTTTATATCATAAACAGTCATGTTAAATTTAATTCGAATTAGCCACCTGTAGAATTTTTATCTCATAAACAATTATGCTATTTTCCTTTAAATATCGGTTGCATGGAAGCAAGAGGAAGTTAGAAGTTAGAAGAAATTACGTGTTAAGTTCAAGCTTTTTGCTCATACTCTATATTCAGACTTTGTTTTTTTCATAATACAAATTTCGTGTTTCTAATGATCATTTAAAGTGCATCCTTAACTAGCTATCATTCCATCCATGTCAGTTGGAGAGGGCCCTTGCACTAAAGGAGTTTTTTCATTTGTTGTTTTTAGTTCAATTTCCATTACTCTGTTTTCAACAAATCTGTTTTCTAAATTAGGATGATATTTCATTTTAGTTTTTAATCAATAGCATAATGATAAATCACAATTGTGCAACCTTGTTCTTCTAAGATATTTCATGGAGAAAAACAACTCTATTTCCAAATTGAATTAAGATTGAAATAATAAGAATACACAGTTGCTCAATTTTCTTACTGTTTTGTCATTCATTTTCTTAGAATATAATTGCCAATTAACTGCATTAATGGATGTTTTGAAAATCCATTTCAAGATGATGATGATCCTAAACTAAATATTTGAATGTATAATTCATAAAGTGATTGAATTTACTCAGTACATTCTTAATTTCCTAAGAACTTAGGAACTAAAGTATAATTGATTTTTTGCACAACACTTCAAGAGGGTAATGCTTCATATTTGAATGTTGGAGAAAGTAAAAAATACACTAGTTGTTTATAGTTAATTTTACATGCTTTTACCTTTTTGCTTTCAGATACTCACTTAGTTGCATCACTGATATTCCCAATAATCATTTCAACGAGATTGATTTAATCATATTCCAAAATTAAATGGTTGAATGTTTAATGAAGGCAATTACTGAGTTAACTTCTACATCAATTTCGTTCTTGGTTTTAAGAATTAGATCCATGTATTAGGACTAATGATAAGATAAGATAGATGGTCTATTTTTCTATTAGGTTCTAACTAGCCAATAGTTCTTGGTCCATTTTTAGGGAATTAGATTAACTTAGGAACATTTCCTTTCCTTTAAAATTCATTAGATTCACTTAACTTTTCTCATAGTTTCAGGGTGTACATTGTTATACATCAAAGAATAGAACCCCCCCAAAAACAACATAAAATACAAAGCAACGAAGTAAGAAAAAGGTTAACTAAGCACATATAGTGCACCACACTTCATCATCTTACAAATCTCGGTTGATAATTTATGCAAGCAATTTAGGACACTAAATTGACTAAACAAAAACTAGTTCATTAACTTAGTATGTAAATGAAGCAACATATACCATAAACATAACTAGAATATTCCAACTACATCTACAATACATGTATGAAGAAGTGTTGACTCAATGAGCTTCTAATTAAAAGTGTAAGATCCCAGGTACACAGTTACATGAATGAAACATTGTATCCAATAGTGGAGCACGAAGCCACAACAATGTTATCCTAAAGAATGATCTATCTCCTATATATTACAAGAGAAGCCAGGGAAAATTCCTCTAGAATCTAAGACTTCCAAAATCCCCTTTCTTGAGTTATGAGGAGCTATTTATAACAATTTAAATTGACCTTTGAGCTTCCTCATGAATCTTTGAATTCGTGTGAGAGTGTGGGAGAGGTGTGGAGTATGAGTAAATGGCCAATGGTAATTCGACCAATATTGTATTGTAAATATTTTGGTCTTTAATGAAATATATGAGTTTTGAGTGTAATTGTTGTGTAGGTTTTTAAATTCATGGGTTGGGATTTGCAGGCATTTTCATATTGAATAATTTTTGGTATCATAGTGAAGGTGAGAAAATTTTAAGTTGCAATGTGGTATGTAAGTCGTTCGAGATGTATGCACTATATGCAAAGAGTTGTACGATGTATGTAAAGATTGTCGTAACATTGGTCGCCTTCTATTACACTGATAGTAATTGTGTGTGGACCACTTCACTCATGGACTCCTGTGTGAGGAAGTGAGGACCAACTATATGATAGGGTTGTGTTGTCCAAGTGAGAGAAGTTATTACAGTGTGTGAGGCCTCTACAAGGCCTCTACAACACAACACTTGTGTGTAGATTTGGAATTCAATTTCCTTCAAATCTATGTGTGAAACGTAGCATGGTTCAAGCTGAGCATGGAATTCAATGTGGATCCTACATTGAGGAGCTTATGGAGAGCAAAATAATTGTGTTCCAAAGTCAAAACCTGCACTAAGGAGCTTCTGCATTGAAGAATTGCATGCAGGATTATGAGCAGAGTCCCAACATTCGGGTGATATTTGAGGCTACATAAATATTAATTACGAATTTATTATGTGAGGAAGATTGAGATTCATGAAATTATCAAGGAAATTATCTATTCTCATAGGAATGCTTGCATGGATTCATTACGTATTTTATTTTCTGTAAGTTGATAGAAGAAGGCCCAACATTCTCTATTTTGGAGACACCTTTTTTTGGGAAATTTGTTTCGCAGAGATGTGTGCGTAGGAGATGTGAACCGATTTACCAATTGTTTTTTTGAAATCATGGTAGCATGAATGGAGGATCATAACGTTGCCCAACTCTTTGTGAATTGCCCAATTTTTATGAATGCATTGGAGCCAAAGACAATTTGAAGGGTGGTTTTATACATAAATTTGTGAGCACTTTAGGATGGAATGATGACCCTATGTTGGGATTTTAATGAATTACTAAAAATTGAGGTGATTTGGATCCACAATTGATTTCATATTAGAGATGCATTGGTCCAGTCTTGGCAAAGACTGAACATAATTCATTTAAGACAAATGAGGAATTGTAGATTGCAGCAATTAAAAGTGTTCAAATAGAAATTATTTATTATGCTAGTTGTAAAGAGGTAGCAATGGGGTAAGAGAATATTATAGCCAAGAAAAAGAAAAAAAAAGTTCTTGGTAAGTGAGCAAGTGTGTGCAAAATCATATATGAGCAAGGAGTGCTCAAGGGGCTCCAAAGGAGGGAACCAATAATTCCAAAAAACCAAGTACAATTGGGAAGCTTGGTGAGACATGTGTAGCGAGAAGGAGACATGTTACTATAAAGGTTATTTGTAGTTCATAGTGGGAAGTGGGAAGCTCATGAAAGGGGAAGATGAAGATGACTATGGGAATTCATTTGAAGAATTCAGAGGGAAGCCATAGAGATGCCAAAGCTATTGGCATAAGTAAAATGAGTGATGAAGAATATGAGAGGGAACTCGTTGAGATAAAAGCATGATTGAATGTGCTTACAAAATTAATACAACAGAATGAGGAGAACTAGAGGTATGGGTGGAACCTGATGAATACGGTTAAGTGGTCTATTGAAATATTATGGGCCAAGAAGCAGAGACAAAATATGAGGCACATGATAAGGACCTGGTTGAAAGAAGGGCAACTCAAAGAAGTTGAGTATAAGGAAGAAAAATTTCTTTGTTTTGAACCAGAGAAAGGGTCATTACTTGGAGAGAATGAGGATGAAGTAGTGAATAAGATACAACATTATCATATCTTTTATACTAATGAATTTTCCGTGGATGCAGGTATGGAATATGGTTGACATTTACCTACAATTGTCAAAAAATTAGAGGAAGAGTGGGATGCAAATTTAGTTACAAGTGATGAGATGAAGGAGGACAAAACTCTTACTCTGTTCTAAGCTAGGATGAAGAGCAACACTTAAATGAAATACTCATGAAAGGAGATACAAAGAGAAATGGTGAAGATGAAGTTGTGATTAGGGAGGTATAATATATGTTACTTCTTGAGGATGAAATCCAAACTCGTGTACAATATTCAAAGCCATTTTTCACATATTTTGAGGAAGAGATGTAATTTTTGGAAATTTGTTATGAAAGAGATGAATATTACATAGAGGTTGCAAAATCAGTTGGTTAGGAGAAAAATATTAGTAGTAACATGCCTGGAAAGAAGATGCAACCAA
Source organism: Pinus taeda (assembly GCA_000404065.3). NCBI lineage: Eukaryota > Viridiplantae > Streptophyta > Pinopsida > Pinales > Pinaceae > Pinus > Pinus taeda. Next base: position 79,460 of record APFE031600756.1, on the reverse strand, counting down.
CAAAAGTTGACAACAAGCTTAAGTTAAGAATCAAATTTGACAAAGAGATTAATGAAAGGGGAAGAAGAAATCCATCCATAGAATGCATTCCACTAAGAGAAATTATGTTAGCAAAGTTAATGGACAACAAAAGAATAAATTCTAGACCAAGGATGAATTAGTAAGGGATTTTTTTTCTTTTCCCTGGGAATGATCAATTATAATTTAAATTTTGGGATCTTGGAGGATATTACACAAAAAAGTAATAGATCACATGGACAAGAGTCTATGAATAATTTTCTACCTTAGGAGTCTAATGTATGAGAATCTAAGGGTATATTCAAAAAAAGGAAATTTCTTAAAGTCTTGCAAACAAAGTCTCTAGAACTTATACAAGCTAGAAAATTCTTCTAAGATTCCTAAATTTTGTAAAATCTCTAGAAAAACATGGTAGTTAGGATAGGATTAGTTTTAGAAATATGGAAGGTGTCATAAAAATCCATCTTTGTGATTTTTCCCGTATACAAGTCCAATAGATCTTAACTTAGTGGATTTGAACCCATGAGGTTCATTGAATGTAATATTTTTATATATTAGTCATGAAGTGTATAATGGTAGAGTGTGTAAGAGTGTGGGAGAGGTGTGGATTATGAATAAATTGACAATGATAAGTAGGCAAATATTATATTGTAAATATTTTGGTCTTTAATGAAATATATGAGTTTTGAGTGTAATTGTTGTGTGGGTTTTTAAATTTGTGGATTCGAATTTGTGAGCACTTGTAGCTTGCATCATAACTTGTTTGTGAGGGCATCAACCCAAATTAAAAATTCCCCTTTTTAGCACATATTCATCTCGAGTACCTCCATCAGTATGTTCTTGGAGCTTGACTATACATTATGCCACATCCATGAGAGCTTCATGTGTGCTTTGACTGGTGCAAAGGCATACTACAGAATAATGTCCTTGGTAACCTCCAAACCTTACTCTCTTGTTTCCTACTTTATTTGTTCAATATATCCTCCAATGTCCTAGAAGATGAATTCTCTACCTATGATCACTTCAAGAGATCCAATGGTAGGTATCCCATGTTTCTGTGTTAGAGACTCAAAACCATTATGTAGTCAATTGTATGTAGCCATAGGACTAACTGAGTATGCTCCAAGTTTCAAGTAATTTTGTAGATGGAGTCCCAATTGAACTCTGTCTATTTCTACGATAATGTTATCCATGTTTTCCAAATGTTTCAAAGCATCCAAATATTTGGCAGTCGACTCTTGCATCTAGTCAACTGCTCTATTTTCTATCTTCAGAATTTTCACCACTTCCTATGCTTTCTTTTAAATGCTAATCAGAGGAGCCATCACCTATTGTATAAGTATCATATTGTAATATGGCCACACCATGATGTCCTCCATTGGCCTTGTCTCTTCATGCATAGTTGACTGCCATTTTGTGGTGTTGAAGTTATGTGATGACAATGGTTGATTCTCCACTACAAGATGTTCTGCCTATTACTTCACTACATTCTCATTCAACAAGTACTCAAAGTTATATTTTACCACTGTAGAAAATGCAACATTTGTTTCCATGACTTCCCTCACATTCCTTCTAGTGTTGGAAGTTATCGCCTTTTCTATAGACAGTAAGACTCGATTCCTAGTATCATTTGATAAATATGTATGCCTATGCTTATCCTTTTATTCAAATGATCGAACGTTATTTGCATACATCCATGACTCTCACTATTGGTGGAGGTTTAATCCCCTTCTCTACAAATGGAAGATGGACACCTATGAGAGGATGTTCTCCTGGGTATCTAATTTTTCATCCATTGGCTAGATGGTATCTACTTCCTCAAACTATTCTTCTTCCATCTCTTGAGTTAACTGTTATTCTTCAAATCATTGTGCGACTTCCTTCCTAAGACTACCTCTCTTGTTCTTCTTCTATCCTCCTCTTCACTTCTTCTTATGCTTGTTGGTTCTCTAATAAATCATTGATCTGAATGGGAAAGTTAGTGTTTGCTGTGCTAAATTCCAATTCGTAATATAAAAAAGTTCTTGAGGATTATGAGGTAAATGGCAAGTTAACCATGAGTTTTTATGTCTTTCTATGTCATTCATGAGCTTAAAACATGAATCAAAACATTCAACAACAACATAAAAATAGCCAAAACATCACCATAACAGTAATACAATCAGCAATTGATGAAGGAGTTCACCCCTCTTGGGCTACGTCTCCTTGGTCTAGCTTCCAATGGCTTGACCCAATCTCATTATGCTCAAAAGCGTTTAGTGATAAAGAGTACATAAAGTGTGCTGACATAAAGAGTGTCCAGTTTCACCTTCAAGGAAACATTCTCCTGCAAAGAAATCTCACTTTAAAAGCATGACAACCTACAGTCAATCATGAAACAATCAACAAGAAAAGGGCTCTCAAATCAAGAGCCCATACTCCATCTGACTATAAGAATAAAAAGTACAACAATTCACTTGAAGTACTAAAAGAGAAATTTTCTTAGCAAGACATCATAAGAAAAGAGAAACATGAGCTACACCATAGATGTCACACCTGTTGCAAAAAACATATGAATGCTAGAAAACCCCTACAAGGTCCTCTCCATTTTCAAAATCCTTCAAAAACTGATTCAACCCACTGATTCATCTTAGAACCCATATAGTAAAACCTGTAAAAAGTCTCTTCATAAGTGCTCTAGTGGCTATAAAACCTATTCCATTAGCTTCAAAAGACCCAAAAATTCCTGTTTGCCAAAAACTAAAGAAGCTATGAGCTTCCCTAGCCTTTCTGCTAGTCTCTCTACGTTTTACCCAAAATTTGGCACTGATCCTATAACTTCGCCCCAAAATCCGCTATCAGAGCACCAATTTGCCCAATTTATGGGCAAAATTGGCAAGGCATTAATTTTCCTGCTAAGCCCTTAATTCTGAAACTTTTGGGTATGTGGGGTGAATGGGACTGACAATCAGGATCTTAACTCTCGTCCCCGCCCAATCCGCTAACCACTAACTAACTTCTACGGTTCCAATAACATGTGGTGGTTTTGCTGGAGGTTATATTAAAGTTTGAGAAATGGTTTGTTAACCTATGATGTGTTCACATATGGTGGTCTCGTTAAATGTTAATGTTGGTAGTTTACAACCTCCTCGTAACAACTTCGCTAGCGGCTTAATTCCGTTGTGGTCACATGTTCCAAAAAGGTTTATATTTGATGTTAGGGATAGTTGGGGAGGGGCATGGGGCTAGCCTCTCGCCTGTGGTCCCACCCCTAGCCCCTAGTTTGTGGTGACCAGGGCTAGGACTAGACCCCGACCGTCATCCCCAATGCCGAAATCATATTATAACAAAACTATATGGAAACCATAGTATAATAAGGAACATTTTATAGTTGGTTTGGTGAAGTTGTTTGGTTGTTTTCCGTGACATCGCGGGTTCAACCCCACTCACCATTGTTCAGAGCTTTCCTTAAATTTTGGTGGCCCTCGGGGTACCACATGCCAGCCCCTGGCCGTTCCGTAAGGTAGCTTGTGATTGGCCACCAAAAAATCTAGAAACCAATAATATTCCACCATTTCAAACCATTGAAACCATGCCACTTAGCACAACCTGATTCACCAGAGGAAACCCAATCAGTTGTACAGTCACGTACCATGTCATCATCCTAGTCAGTCTGCCACGTTAGTAGTAAGGACTTCTGACTGTGTAGTGTTGCATTTTTTTTATGATAATTTGTTTTTTTGGGAAAATTAAGAGAACATGATTATGGGTGCATACGAAGTCTGTTTCGTGTGAAACAAGTTGCACTAGATTCAGAACAACGAGCAATACACGGTCGTTTTAGGTTCCACACCGATCAGAAAACTTTGAATTTTGAGCAAATTTTTTAGCCCCTGATCACTCATCCTAGTTACTCTTCCTCTCTTCTTCTTTTTATTCTCCCATCTCCTACTCTTCTTGAATAGCTACAAGTTTTAAAGGATCGAATTTCTATTTCTTACTGCTCTCGTCTATTGAGGAATACCTGATCCTTTTCTTGACAGCTACTTTCTTTGCTTGAGGTGTTATCTCCTCCTCCTCCTCCTGCACTTGAAAATCTTGAATTGGTGGATTGTGGGGAAAAATGGTCTCCATTAGTGGATGTGTCTTCATGTTGGCATGGTATCATTTCTTTATCTTCTCATCTTCTACTTTGGACATTGATGAGTACCTCGTTTTGTGACCAATCCTTTGACATTGTTCCGTGACGATTTTCCTTGAATCGTATTCATGGAGATATTTATTAGCGGAATGTAGGTGGTCCTTCTCCTATATCTCTTTTGTTGTCGACCTATGGCCCTTTAACTCATTCAGTCTTATCTTCAAGGGGCTTCCTTCCTCCTGTGAAGAATTATTGGCAATCCATTGTCTAGTTGATTTGTGCCTTCTTATATGACCGCTTTTTCGGTCACATATCGTAGCATAAGATGAGGGGAAATTTGACAACCAAACCACTTGATGTATGTACCATTAGAAGCTTCAAACCAGTCTGTGATGTCTCAAAGTGACTCCTTTTCCTAATCAATCATGCAAGGAGGATCGATCTCAAAAATCATGTGAAATATTAATACATATAAGTCTTCAACCAATTTATCACATACACCTCTAAATCTTGCTTTACTGTTCAATGGAAGTAAACGTGGAACTTCTCCTCAGGTGTCCAGTTCCAGTTCATTCTTGGGAATGCATACTATGCAAAAATTTTGTATAAGAGAAATGTAGACATGTAAAATTTTTGTTCATAGTTCGCTTGTAAATATGCTTTGACTCAAATGATAGGATATCCGCCCAATTGAAAGTTCTACCATAGGTCGCAACTATATTGAGCAAGTATATTCAATTATCTTGGAACACCTCAACATTCTTAAGCCCATACAATCAACAATACATGCTATCAAGTACTGATATACATATCTACGAATATTTGTTGGATAAATTATGGATGGGTGATGGGAAAACTTGGCAAGCTCTTGACACCACAATCTGATAACATCACATCTTTCAAGGGTATCCCCTCTCATGTAGAAGTTGTAATTTTTATATTCATTTGGCTTGAGCATCTTATAATATGATTACATATCTTCACTAGTATAGGTGGTGAGATGATCGCCACTCTCACCACGTAACACAAGGTGATAATTATCCATATTTGTAATGATCCATTCAAAAGCTTCCACACATGGCCTGACTAGGAATCTGCCTGTGATCCTATGCAAAAATATACTTCTTTATGTTGATGTATGCATGAAAATATTTTAAGTTCTGAGAAAAACTCTCCTACATGAATGTATTGTAAATATTGCTCCATGTGACTTTTTTATCCTTATCCATAAAGCATGGTGTATCTGCATATATAGGAATATTTGGGTTTGTAACTTCTACAGGCTCATTAACACTTTCTTTTGAAGGTTCTTTGGAATTTACATTGTGAGGCAAAATGGCTCCAACAGATGGTGACAAGGTGGTAATACTTGTAGCACAAACACATGTTTGGGGTGACACACTCATAGTGATATTATTAGCTTAGAATATCCTAATTACACAAAAATACTTGTAAATCATGTGTTACAAACCATCATAGATGATATAACATGAAAAACTATGAACGGCATCATAAAATAAATTGTAGGCATGAGAAAATGAGCACGAAACCTAGGAGGGTCCACTTTCAAAGCACGAATGGGACATGCATGGCCATTTAGGGCTTTGTAGTGCACTCATGCACTCACAAAAGTGGAAAAAATTAACTAGGGCACACTAGCACACCCAAAAGGGTCGAAGGGATGGAGTGATGGGCATTCAGGTCTTCCCTATGTGCCCATGTGCTCAAGGAGACAAAGAGGGTGCATTGTCTCTCTCCAAAGGGATGAAGGAAGAGGTTGACTGGTCTTTGAGCCGTCATAATGTGCCCATGCACTCAAGGAAAATAAGGGTACATTATTTCATGTCAAAGGGATGAATGAGGATGCCTCGTGCCTTCATGATTCACTCATGTGCTTAAGAGAGGGTACAATTCTTCCTGGTGAAGAAGTGAGCTCTTGAGGAAAACTTGATCAAACAAGGCACAGTTTACAAGGTTGATTAGGGTTTGAGCTCAAGAAGTACACTTTACTTGTTGGAAGCTGAGAAATAGTTGAAACAACATGACTTGATGCTAAGATGAGGAAAAGAAATATCTACAAGGCTTTATAGTTGTTGTTGCATGCATGGTGGAAGATGAAAAGTTTAAAGAATGTGAGGATTTTTTGCATGTGATAGCATATTAACACTTGCAATATAAAGATTCAGCATAAACGCTAGAAAATAAACTATAAAACAAAGGATCAACAACAAGAAAAACAAAATTTAGTAGTGAAATCATTAAATGAAATGGAAATATTTGGCATGCAAAACTTATTTACTACACTGGTTGATGAAGAGACTCTTGATTCCCAGCTCTGTACCCAAATCAGATGGAATTATTGTGCAAGAAGAATTATTAAATGAGTTCACTTATATAAGTTAACATGAAAAATCGATTCCTGCACGAGTCCTAGTTGTCATCACATGAAAGGGTTAGTTAAATTAGTTAAGTAGGCTCTTATTTTCTAGGAGTCGGCCCACATGCAACAAGGGGTGCTCATGCATGCACTCATGAAGGAAACATTTCTTCGACATGAAGAAGTGCGCTCATGGAGGGTGTGTTATAGATCCATTTTGGCACGGAAAATCCCAACATCCAGATTAGTGTTTTAGGGCTCATCAATCCCTAATTTCAGTTGCTTCATGCCCTAAACAAGTCACCCCTTTGAATGCTTCCTTCCCAGACAGTTTCATGACTTGAAGACATCTATAAATAGCCTCTAGAGGGACCATCACAGGTAAACCCTTATGAAGGTGCTGCAGAGCAATTAAGTACACTACCAAGGTGCTCTGCAGAGCACTTAGGCTTCCTTTCACCTGCATTGGGTGAGAATGAGCGGAATTCACATAAGGTTTGGATGAGGAATGAGTTAAGGTGCATCCTATCCTCTCATCCCTTCCTCCATGGAACTAATTCTAAGTATGGAAGGCCATTCAATGTCACCATTAATGACAAAACCTCCTTCATCTTCCTATAAATTGACCACTCATCTAAGTGATTAGGGGCTAGATTATGTTGAATTGTAAGGAGATAATGTTGCTATGAGATTTGGCTTTGAAGAAAGTATTGTGATGCTACAAGTTTTTCATGCTTTTGATGGGTTGTGGATGGGATCCAAGCTAGAGGAATGGCTTTTAATCAGACACCAATGGTTGTAATTCATTCTTCTATCTAATAAGGTGTTTGAATCTTTTTCCCATATGTTTGTATTTTTTTATAATGCTTATGTGTGTGAATTGTATCTGATTGCTTTCACTTATATTCAATAGATCGCATGCTTTAATCGGTTTTTGTCTTTTGTTGTGTTTATGAGGTACTTATCAAGCAGATTAATTATTGGAAGGAGTGATGGGATCGATACAAGGGAGACAAGAGGAAAGTGGAACTACAGGTAGGCCTTATATATTCTCATCTTATCTATTTCTTATAGGAAAAGTCTAAAACACTTTAAACTGTTGTTCTAGATACAACTACTTATCTAGGGAATTAGTATTTATCCATAGATACTAAATTCTCCAAAACAAATTGGCTACTCCACTGGGGAAGAATCCTCTTTCCTAGTAGCTTATCCACCTCCTAAGACATCCTTGTAGACCTTATTTGTGTTCATATATTGTAATCCAGTTGTTTACATTGAAAAATTCGTCAAAACTGTGTCAAATTTCCTTTTGAAATGGCTCAGTGTCACCAGCGCAGGCTTGTGAGGGACATAGTGCACTGCAGAGCACCCCTGGCTTAGGGACAATGATCTAAAGCACACTGTCTCCCACTCTAGGCTGCGTTGATCCTCCTAGGATCAGTTTCCCACCTTTGGAAAGAGTTTTTGCCAACTTTTCTCTAATTCATTGTTTGCTAATTGATCAATGAATGCTATGTCTCAGAAAATGAGTTGTTATCTCCTGGTCTAGCCCAACTTTGATTGGATTTATTAATATTTCTTCATGTTTTCTTTTTCATTATCAATCAATCATCAAAGTTAGGATATAATTGATTAATCTTCATTCGAAACAAAGTGTCGTAAAGTCTTCTCTTCCTTCAAATTAGAACTGTCATAAAAGTCTTCGTTCTTATGAAAGATTGATTGATTGTGTGCATATTTCCTTTTTTTCATATTCACATTAAGTAAATCAAAAAGAAGTACATGCATGTTGCTTTGAAAAGTTTTGTGTGTGCTCATAGGAATATTGTAGGGAAATTTCATTTAGATTGCGCTCTTTTCTCTTTGATCAAAAGAAATCTGATTGCTCTATCCCTAAGTAGCTAGGATTTTCATCGTTAAATTGAATGGAAAGAATGCTTATCATGATAGTTGCATTCCTAGGAATTTCAGAATACATCACGTGGTGAACTTGAAAGGAAAATTCCTAAGAAATATCAACTTAAAATTAACATCAATTTACCTAATGGAGCATTGTCATTAACGAGAACATTTAGTGGTTCTAGGCTAGAGACATGTTCTCGTGTCGTAAAACAAAGAATCTATCGCTAACTTGTCTGCAATACATCTTGAGTGTGACCCTCATTCCACATACATGAGTATATCATAGCTCGTCCACATACCTTCAGGTATATAGGGCGGTGTTACAGTACGTAAAGTATAAGGGAATGCTCTCACTGTGCGTTTTTTCATTAGACAGCGCTCATACAAACTGGGCCTCCATGTACCTTCGGGTATATATGGCAGGACAACTCTAGGTTGCTATCCATCCTTAAGTAACTGAGTCGGCCACCTTGTAAACTATGATACACCAAACACAACATTCGGGGAGATTGCTTGCCCGTACTTCTTGGTTCACTAGGAGGTATTCTGCAGTTCATAGTTTCTTGGTAAACCTTTTGCCTAGTATACCCCTTTTCTTATTTCTTTTTTGATAATAAAATTAATCAGCAATCATGGAGGAACATCAACCCTTACCCTATCATTCGCGGAGAACAACAAGCAAATTTCCTTTTCCACCCGAAGCGACCCCTATTCAGACAAAGTGGTCTCTCTTAACTGAGTCTAGTACATCAAGAACTCCTAGTCCTTCATCTGAATTACTTGAATCATCTATTTTGGTAAGTACTGAGACTCTAGTTACTCCAACCATTTCTGGTACATCCATTTCTAAAGAATAAGTTTCACAATGACCTGTGGAAATTAGCACTGATCCTAGTGAAACAGTAACCAATATTGTTCAACAACAAGTTGATCCTCAACTTGAAGTTTCTCAACAAGAAAGTACTTATGAACTTGAAATAGTTCGACCAGAAGTTAATCCAGATTCTATCCTAGTTCAAACAAAAGTTACATATGAACCTGAAGTTGATCAGGAACCTCTTACTGAAACTGTTGTTCATTTACCTGAACATCTGGACTTCAATATTGAACATTCAGAAGTTGTTACTTTACTGAAGGACGATCAACTGGTTACCCCTCAGACATTAGTAACTACTGAAACATCAACTTTATCAACACCAGAAATATTTTACAGACCTGATGGTGGAGTTCTTCCACCAGGCCTAATTGTTATAAAGGAAGAATTGGAAGAATATTCTACACCTGGAATCCCTTTCCACTTTGGAGATGGGCTTTATCTTTACCCTCATACTCCTTATTTCACTACTCCATTTGACCCTGCTTATTTTCAAGTACCCGTCGATTCTTTAGGACAACTTTTGGGTTAGTTAACTATGGTTTAACAACCATCAACATCTCAAACTGTATCGTTTGATGCAGCTACAGTGGAATCTTCTGTTGCAACCTCCTCCATGTTTTCTACTACACTTGAGTCACACCTTTATGGTGAACTGTCCATCATGGTTGGTTGCCAACCATTATCTGGAACCCACTCAGGGGTTGCTTCTACACCATGGTCATCACCCATGTCCTCAACTGGAATTCTACATGGTTCTTCTCTAACGGGAACTCAAATGTTTTACCTTGCATATTAATATCAATTTGGGCAATCTGGTCAACAAAGACCTATGTATCCATTAAATACTAGATTGCAACCATATGGAGAGCAATATGCTTATTCACCATATCCCCCTTATTCCGGAGGACCATCATATGGTAATATCCCACAGTATTCAGAACAATCTAGAATTAGAGTTTGTCAATGGCAACCAACAATGCCAGTTCAACCCAGGCTTGTGTATCCAACACAACCAATCAAACTGTGTCAGCTATTCCCACTACACCTGTTGTTACTATTGTACCACAGTCACAAGTTCAAACTGTTGTATCTCAACCGGTACAAACTAATCCTTCTACCTTGCAACCACAAGTTTTAGGTCAAGAAGTTCAAATTCCTCAAGTTGTTGTACAACAAACACTTCTTTCTGGGGTTCAACATCAACCTCGGGTTAGTATTGCCTTATCTGGACTGACCCAAGCTTACACTGATATAGTTTATTCACAACCTAGCCAACCTTTCATTGCTGGGCAATAACAATCGTTAAATCAACAATAGTTGTACCAACAGCAACAACTATTGATTGAATAACCATGGAAGCCTCAATTTCAACAACCCGAATTCCAACGATTCCAACCCCAATTTGGACTTGCACAATAGGCTCAACCTCGGTTTGGTCAATATCAAGCTTACCAGGGACTTGGTCAACAAGGCTTTGCAAGTTATGGACAACCACACATTCAACCTGGTTATCAACAACCACCTTATCTTGGTTTTCTTCAAAAACAGCCATACCAAGGTTACCGAATGTAGATGCCCTATGTCGGTATGCAAAGACCTATTTCTCAGGAAATTCCATCATATCCTGGGTATGCTCAATCTGACTTGAATCGACAATTTCCATTTGTAGCAACTTTAGAATTACCAGATTTAAATCGGCTCACTAATGATCCAATCTTATATGCACCTTGGTGGCCAATAATTCCACATAAGTTACCATCTGACATTCTGAAATTTAGTGAAAATCCTAGAGAAGACCCATCAAATCATGTCATGACCTTTCATTTATGGTGTTCATCAAACTCCTTAAATGATGATTCAGTTAGACTTCATCTTTTGGAAAGAACACTTACTGGTCTAGCTACTAAATGGTACATTGAGTTACCGAGAGCTACTTTCGACAATTTCACCACTTTAGCCATTACATATTTCACCCACTTCCACTTACCTATCAGATACAAGACTAGAACGGAACTCCTAACCAACTTTAAACAAACGGTTGCTACCCATATATCAGATCATATTCATAAGTGGTGATGTCGTCGTCGAATCATTAAGACATATGTTCCTGATCAACTTTTAGCTGAGTGGTTCATAAAATCCTTGTTGCCATCAAAGATCGAGGATGTGGCGAAAGGTGGAGTTGTCACAGAAGAGCAAATAATTGTGTTATAGACATATTTGGGCACTGTAACCCCAATCACATATGTCGATAAACCAAGGGCTCTTAAACCCCTAAAAGTGTTGTTTCATACCCTAAAGGATCATGGTCAACTGATTACATCATTTCCCAAAAGTTCCACCTGAGAAACCACTTAGAACTGGCCAAAACTGGACCATATAGACTGCTCCATGCTTAGGGTGCGATGCATACTGGCTACTACACTGGCTAGGTACGATGCATACTGAAAGAGCCTTCTATAGGGTGTGATGGGTGAGAGTAGACAAATGGCAGAGGCAGTTTGCTAGGTGGAAACCCAAAGAATCTTCTAGAAACTGCTCATATGACACTTGCCTCTTTGAATTCGCCCAAGGATGAGTAATATATCAATGAAATCTCCAAGTGGAACAAAGAACTATCAGTGAAATGACACTAATCAAAAACCCAGAAACTGACTCACCGCTCTGCAAATATCTATAAATGGATCCCTCATCTAAGAGATCTGAAGGCTGGAATTTTGTAATTTGTAAGGAAGTGTTGTTGGTTTCTCTTTGAGAAGAAACATTGTATTGTTGGGTGATCTTGCAATTCATGAGGTGAAGAGGGCTTTCATGCTGGGAGGATGATGCTAGATCAGATAGCTGGGTTGTAATCCTCTATTCTATTTCTACTATCAATAAAGCTATTTGAGTTTTCCTCCATATAATCATGTGTTTGTGAATCTTGTTGTTTATGAATGCAATTGTATGGTTAATTTATTTTTGATTCTACATTGTTTATAGTATTATAGATCTCAATGCTTTGATGGTGTTTTGTTGCTTTGCCTCTATAGGTATTCTCTAAAGCAGGACAAACAGGAGAAGAGTGGTAAGCTCTATCAAGGGAGAGAGGAAACAAGCAAGGAGCCAAGCAGAAGAAACAGGTTGGTGCTCTTTGCTTCTCTCTTGTCTATCATATATAAAGGAAATCTTGAAGCACTTTGAATTGTTTGTTTCTAAGACAACTACCCGTCTTAGTGGGACTAGCAGATCGAAAAGACACTAGTTTTCCCAGTAACAAAATGGCAACTCCACTAGGGAGCGAATAGTTTGTTTGTTTGTTACTGCTGTTTTCTTTATAAACTACAGACGGAGCCTGAAGTTAAGCCAGCTAGCCTTCAAACTACTTTTGCTATGCAACTACAGAGTAGATCAACATTGCTTCAGTCAATCTCTAGGTTGGTTTATGAATTGAACATCTAAGATCAAACCCCTATAATTTGTTTTTACTGTCTATCTAACTCGGCCTAAATCACTGAACTTAGCTGCAAATTTTGAGTTAAAACCAAGCTCAGTTTCGTTCCCTGGTCCATCGCACCATCTGTAACTGGTAGCCTTTATGCATCGCACCTCCCGTGTGTTGTAGGTGAGATGCATCCCTGTTTGCCTTGAGGACGGGTGTGATGATTGAATGGTACTGTTTCTATCTCTAGAATTTGGTTTTTTTCCTCCTTGTTTTCATATCTATTCAGTAGCTTTGCTGCTTATGATCAATATATCATTGCTGAAGCCTCCTCCCTTCACATTATTTAGCCTCCATTGATTAGGATTTGTGAATGTTTTTTATGTATTTTTCATCATTTACAGTCCTCCTTTGTCAAAAGTATCTTAATCGAACTGTCATTTTGAGTCGAAAAGAAGAGTGTCATAAAGTCCTCCTCTTCTAGATAGTCGATTGTACTTTTGTCGTTGTATTTGATTTGAATTGTCAATATTTGAAGTGTCGAAAGCAGTTTTCCATTCGAAATTGAAAGTGTTGTCTCAGGCTTCCTTTCGTTTTGAAAAGAAATCGTTAAAGTGTCGCTTTGAAGAAAATAATTCAGATATGTACTTAGTTTTCTTTTTGGCATTCTCACATTAAGAAAATAGAAAAGCAAATACTTGCATGTGCATTTTCATTTAGACTGCATGTGGAAAATGATTTAGTAAAAGTGCATTTAGTGTGTGCTCTCTGATCTTTGTTGAAAGAATCGTACTTTTCTTTCCTTAGTAGCTAGGATTTTCATTACTAAAAGAAAACAAATGACTGTTTATCATTTTAGATTGCATATTTAGGAATTTTACATCTACATCACGTGGTGAACCTTGAAAGACAAAC
>APFE031600756.1:481-63512 GCA_000404065.3 Pinus taeda | reverse complement strand
GTTCATCCACCTAATTACCTTGAGTAATTCGGTGAATGTAACAAAGCTTAGGGGGCATGCACCCTGGTTTGCTTCGACAGGAAAACCTAGATGAAAAAACAAATTTCCTTGTAGGTTATATGATTGGTCTAAAACACCACTTCCGTGTAGGATATGGGATCAGTCTGAAATAGGATTTCCTCGTAGGTTATGTGATTGGAAATTCGCACCATTCACCTTTGTCTATTTCAATGGACAGAGCCAAGGAAGTGTTTTTTCCGCTCCATAGACGAAACAATCCTGCTTACATGCACAAACTTCCATAAGGTAACTTGGAAATTCCCATTTTCTCAACACTTTGGGGAATGAAAACCTTTTTATGCAAGTGAAAAGCGACCAGTTTAATTCTAACCTCGTAGTGTTTTAGCTTAACTTTTAATTCAACTAATTAGGTTAGGTGAATGGTCTGATCCACCATTCACCTTTATCGACGACGTGCAGACAAAGCAAAGGAAATGTTTTATCTAGGCAAAAGACAAAACTATCCTACCCAACCTCAATAGTTCTTTAACATTTAGTATAGTTAACTCTGTAGTTTGGTCGTTTCTAGCCTACATGAAAAGGAATGAGCAAAGTTTCGCATGGGGCAAGCTCACTAAAAAATGAACCTACTAATAAGAGACATCTTTAAAACAACTGGCATGAGCAATGTTTTTGTAGGGTTCAAGCTCGTTAAAAAATATACCCGCCACTAAGCATAGTTTCTTTCGATTCAAGCTGATTAAAAAATGAATCCACCCTCGGTAAATAACCTTTGTGATTTCCTTGCTATCAGCCTTTTGAGCCTTGGTTGTGTTCTTACCATCACCTCCACTCTTTTGTTCGATCATATGATTCCACTTGATTGTTTACCCTTTTGAGGAACAACTGTGATGAGTGACTCTGTTAGCCACCCTTTTTACACTGCTGCGATTGAGAAGTTCCAAACTTACCTAGAACCAGTTGCTACCCGAAAAAATCACTCGTTCCTAAAAAACGAGTCTCTTTTAAGCTCTTTTTAGACTCATAAAATATGAAAAGATTGCCGAGCTACTGACCTTTCCAGCTCGTTAAAGTAAGGGGAAGTGCCATCCCTCCTTTACATTTTAATATTTTTGGACCTGAGGGATCATTATACAAAAATATTGAGCGCTTGTCTCTTTCGGCTCGCTAAAGCGATCGAAAGGTCATCCCTTTCATATTATTTTATATTTTTTCGGACTTAAGGGGTTATGCTACAAAAAAGGACTACTGGAGTTTCCTTTTTGTCTCTGTTCAAACTCTCTAAACATGAAAAGAACTAAGTTAGGTAATGCTTTGCTTAGCCAACAATTCCAGGATTTGAGCCACCTTTTCAGGCCCAAAGCCTAGAAAATTGCCTAGAATGGAATGATAACTTAAAAACGGTAAAAGTACAGGTAAAGAATGATGCCAAAGAAATAAACTAAAAAAGACTATATCTAGACCCCTACTAGCCATGACAAGAATTTCATCAAACATATCATCAACATGTAACCTACAGGTGTAAACAAGAGGATTAAGTGAAGGGATCTCATACTTATGTGAGAATCACCATGGACCATCGTCTTCTCATGTCATTCACTACCTTATAATTTATTAGGACATAGATACATTATCAATTCATAAACAAATAAAAAAAAGTTGAGAGCCATGTATAGTTGTTGCCACAATATATACATATAACCAACATAATAAGAACAAAAATACCATAAATATATGAGCCATCCAAATCCACATATACATCAGTACATTTACACATGTAAATCAAGGGAATGAATTTCTCATTAACGAATGAAATGAACCAACTAGAGATGGAACTACCACGTTACACCTGACCGTAGAATGGCTAAGCCAAATCTCTCTTCATCTATTCACCCTCAGGCCATATTCGAAGCATGAATGTGGGATATCATTGAACACATCAATTAAAACTCATCCAGGGCTTCCATAAGTCATCCACCTAAACCCATGAAACATAGATTCCACCTCTGATTGCACATCACAATGCTATCATTAGATTTGTCTCCATCCAAGCCTTCCAAGGCTTCCAGAGCATTTGTTCCAACAAAGGCTTCCAGTACTAGAAACTCAACCCACAACTGCCACTAGGATTCTAGAGAATTTGTCTAACCAAGGCTTCCAGGACTAGTAACTCAACCCACCATAGGCTTTCAGAGCATTTGTCCAACCAAGGCTTCCAGGACTAGTAACTCAACCCATGTTGTTACAGGGCTTCCATAGCATTTATCCAATCAGGGCTTCTAGGGGTAATTCATGAGTTGTATTCATGATTAATAAATTTTTTATTGATGAAGTTGTGAACAAGAATTAGATGTTTTGCAAAAGTGTTGAGGCTGAGTTTGCTATTGTTGGAGAAGTGTTGAGCCAGAAGAGCTTCAATATCCCTTTTCTCATGACGGTCCATTGAAGATCGGAATTTGTCACTTTTCTCGTCCAACACAGCATCCATTAAAAGAAAATTTATCAGAAGAAGTAGAATCGGTCCGATCATTACTCAAATTAACATCTATTGCACTTACAATTAGAGTGACCACCATTAATAGGAAGCACAGTAGCATCACAATAACAACGCCTTTAGGATCCATTTCTCCCTCTCAGAAACTCAAAACACCCTGCAAAGTTAAGTGAGTTGTGTTGCTGGATATATGTACATATTTATAAGGAGAGCAACTCTCATAGTAATAAAACGGAAGGAAGGCATAGAGAAATCATCGTATTGAGCGGGAGAGGAGAGGGAGGGGTGAAGGAAGTTGCGGTATTGATTGTTGGTCTTGTAGCGACAGATGCATAAATTGTCGTATTGAGCAAAGGAAGTTGCGGTCTTGTAGCGATAGACGTGGAAATTGGCGTATAGAGCAGGAGATAGCAAGACCTATTGTCCCCTAAGCGTCCTGGGGCCATAAGGAGAGCAGCTGTCATGAAGCCTGGCAGCAATAACATTGAGGAAGAGATAGAGAAATCACCGTATTGAGCGGGAGAGGAGAGAGGAGAGGGGTGAAGGAAGAAGTTGCGGTATTGACTACTGGTCTTGTGTATAGAGCAAGAGATAGAAAGACCTATTGACTCCTAGGATTCTTGGGTGGATCGTGAAAGTGGGAAAAGACAATGGCGTGTGGTTAAAAATTTGACTGAAACGATGTGAGATGTCATTAGGGAAAAATTAGGGAAAAGATGCGCGTAAGCTTCGGTCTTTTCACGAGTTGGAAAGATTAGGGAAAATATGCAGCTAAGCTTCCGGAGTTTTTGTGAATTGGAAAAATTAGGGAAAGATGAATGGGTGTCAGACACTAAAACATTTTATAACATCTTTAATCTTATACTCTTTCGTTTATAATAACATTTTTTTTACAATAAGAATAAGTGGTGGTGTGTCTTCATTTGTTCCGTTCAAAACAAAATGCTTTTGACTTTTATTTTATTTTGCTTTCATAATAACTTGTTCTATTCAAATTTTTAAATAAGTGTTAATGTGTTAATTAATTTATTTTAAATAGCTAGAGACAGTCATATTAATTTATTTTAAATAGCTTGAGACAATAATATTGGTTAAAAGAAGTAAGCTTGAATCTTTTAGATTCACTTAGAATGATGTTGTCAAATGTTTTATATTTCATAATTTAGGTTTAGTCGCGTATTTAGTTTATAATAGTATAGTTTAATGAAGCGTCATTTTTGATAGAAAATAATGGAAATTTCAGCATGGTTTTGATTATAAATCTCATTGAATTTTTTCGAAATTTAGGTTACTATTGTCAAGTTTCAAGATTTTGGGCGCCCTAATAGTTTTTTATGGTGCTCAATCTATTTCCACCATCAAAAACAAGGTTCAAGCACTCCTAACGTCAATTTTGTTGAAAAAAAATGACTTTACTAACACTCATGCTTAAGTTATGATAATGTCATAGATTAAATATTTTTATCAATCTTAAATTTATTATTGGTATTCGGTTTTCTTTTACATAATTATGGTGATAGCATTTAGAATAAGATTTTAATATTTTAATTTAATTATCAATAATTATTAATTGAATGATATGATTTTAACTTCCATAAATATTTTAAAAGAGTCACAAAACAAAACAAAGATTGAGATTTATCTCAAAGTAGTATGCTATTTTTATTTTTTTTTTATTAAATGATTAATAATAAAAGTGTCATATTAACATGTGTCATATTAAAATGATATGATTATACAAAACCCCAACAACATGTATGACCTATATCATTTAATGATGTTAATTACGTATGCACAACAAAAATTGATAGATTATATATTGTAATAAATAAGATATCATCATATAAACACAATAAATTAAATATGGAGACTCGAAGGAAAAAAAACACTAACAATCTGATTAGCCTCTTTTCTTTATTTATTAAACATTTTCTACATAAATATTACAAAACTAGCCTTAATTTCCTTTTTGTCTAAATTTCAAAGATCGTTGGGTTGTCAAGCCAAAGAGCATTGTAGCCTCAACCATTCTTTAGTCTCTTCATTCTTCAACCATTTCTTTCTTCATGGGTTCCTGTTGTTCCTACATCTTACAACTTCCATGTCCAACACTTCATGAATGTTATTTTCTTCCCCCTCTATTATTTTTGTTGGAAAAATGTAAAGTTGCAACTATTAATTCCAATTTTCCTCAACCTTAATATTTTATTGTGAATATAATTAGTCTTCTTGTGTTCTTTATTTAGATATTTTCATCAGAAAAATATCAAGAAAAAAATAGTAGCAACATAGAATGCAGAAATGAGGCTCTCAACTAGGGAAAAAACCCCTCGAAGGGAAAATCCCATAAAAATCTTCTTTTCTTATAGAATCTACTTCAAATGGGACAAAAAGGACCCAATCCCTAGACTAAATCCTCCTCCAAGTACCAAGTCAGCCCTTTCAGTCATGTCTTTCCATAATCTAGCACCAACCAATTCAAACTGCAACTTCGACTTTCCATCTTTACAACTATTAATTTGACCTACAACTTTAGCCCTGTAGTTGTTGCAGAAAATATAAGTCAACGCTTCAAGAAGTCTTTCTTAATCAAGGCATCTCCTTCCAAGATCAACGAAGTCAAACCAGAATATCTTTCTTTCCCAGCTAATTGATACTGCAACTTGAACCTGCAATTTTGGCCTTCTTAGAAGTTGCAGAAACCCTAATCCTTTCTATGTGTGTGAGAAATAGAGCCCAAACACAATATTTTTATCCTTCCTTTCTTCTTTTAGACCTTCACTATCTTTTTCTCTTGTTTCCCACCTATAGATCCAACATCCTTCTTGAAACTGAACTTGTGAGTGAATGAGTCACAAATGGGGTCGAAGTACTCGTAGATGTTGACTTTCTTGACTCGTGATAGTAAATACTATGACCTAACAAACCCTAGAAGCATGACGAACATGCTTTTACCTAGAATACCATCAATAATGAGCATGAAACCTATCCTTTAAAATAATAACTTTTTATTTTCTTTTCTTATTCGTTACATAGAATACATATTGAAATGTGTACAACAACAATTATGAAGACTGAAACTAGTTACATTTTCAACAAGTCTAGCAACAAATCTTCCTTACACAACATCATCTTATCCTCTATGAACATAACATTTGCTTCCTCCTTTTTATTTCATTCTTCCCATTTCATAGGCTCTTCTTACTTTGATACCATTTTATATCAGAGTTATCACCCCCATACAATATCAATGTATCACAATGGACCATCCCATCTATATAGTCATCATGAATCACATCATTACATAGAAACCTAAGATTTATGATCTATGTAATTTATTGGCATTAATCAACTATTCAATAATAATAAATAGGACATTTACTTTCTCCATATCGGGTAACTAAGGTGGAAAAATTGGGGGGGGGGGGGGGGGATGTTGTGTTTTTTATTTCCACCAACTGATGAATCGATGGGATGTGGCAACACCTGCTTCCCCCCCCCGCGCGCCCTCCTCACTCCTAGAGAACATTCATGTAATGAATAACATGAAAACCATTGTTACAAGAAAATCCATGCAAACAAACACTTCAACGGATATATCGATGTATGTAATCAGTCACAGTACTGCACCCATGCATCGACTTGCTCACTGCAATCCTATCAATCCATCCACATTCAATGAGGAGCCATTAATTGATGCCTCATTAGGATTCTACATGCTACCTATGGCTTTTCTCAGTAAACACATAGATGAATATCATTATATTGAGGTGGCCTCGACAATTATTTTAATGTATTCATGTAAATTATATAAAGTGATGTATTAATATCAATTATGGCCAAAAACATGGAGCTGGGTTAATTTTTTTGGTGAAATAGGTTATGTTTTGGTGGAAAAAAAATGGCTCAATCGATCCATTCAAGTGCCCTTGGGAGCTAAAAAAATAGCTCGATTGAGGGTTAAAAACTAACCTTAATATTTGAAAACAATGTCGTTCCCTTCAGCTAATCAAACAAGTCATCAATCCTCAACAAAGGGTACATTTTCTTAATCGTCACATTGTTCAATTTCCCATAATCGATGAATAACTTGAGGGTAACATCTTTCTTCTTCACAAACAACATTGGGCACCCCGAGGCAACATACTTGGCCTAATGTAACCCTTGTCAAGCATTTCCTTCCACTGCAACTTCAATTCCACTAACTCTAGAGTGCTCATCCTGTACGGTGCCTTTGAGGTGATAACTCTGAGATATTTGTTGGGAATACATCTTGAAACTGTTGTAAAACTGGGTACCTGTTCAAGGCCTTAGCATCCTCAACATCCTTACCTTTGTAATTGGAAATATGCACTACAAATAAGACACACCCATTCCTACAATTGTGCTTTTACTACATACTTGTAACCATTCTAACCCGTGTCACCTTCTTATCATGCAACAATCTCTACTCTCCATTGTCATCAAAGCACTCAATATATCTATCATAGCAGTCTATCTTAGTAGTATTAAGAGACAACCAATCCATACCTAGAAGCATATTGTACGAACTGAATTGAAGGACATGCATATGCATTGTTGTAGGCATACCGTTCAACTCAAATGCACAAACTCTTACCCAATGATGAAATCATTTCTTAGTACATGTAGACAACTACACTAACCAAGAATATGCATGTACTTATTTATTCAAACCACGCTTATCCACCAGGTCATGACTGATATAAATATAGTCAGATCTAGGGTCAATCAAAACAGAAACAACTTGATCACAAATATTACCTTCCATCTCAATAATATATGCATGTTGATCAACCGGCTTATCATCCAAAGATGCATAAATTCAAGGAATACTCTATCCAACATCCCCAACCGTCTGCGTTTCTTGAGCACTGTAAATCTGTAGTATGCCACCCTAATGTTGCACACAATCTCTCCTACGATGATCCTAGCCACAAGTTTAATATTATGAAGGCTTCCTGTCATCACCCTTGTTCTACTCCTCATACTAAAATCCTTGTCCTTTGTCAGTTGTATTGAACCTCTTATGTGACACTACGTTCTCTTTGTTTCTTGTATCTAGTAATCTTCCTCGCTTCTAATCCCACTTTCCCTTTTTATTGTCATTACCATTCCACTCCTATTTGGATTCATACATATACTTCGATTGCTCATAACCACACTTTATATTTTTTATGGCTTCCTCCGATGATCTAGGCTCATCAATATCAATATTGTCCTTGAATGTTATCGACAACCCAATGATGAATATCTGAATATTAGGTTTCTCCTCCTTAAGACAAGGTGTGTACCTCAATAAATCCAAGAACTTGCTAGTATACTCCTCGTTATTCATAGATCTTGTAATAACTCTGGTGAAAATTGAATGTAATAAAAGTAAATGAAGGAAAAATAATAACCACAGATGATGGGACACTTATTCCAAGTTGAATGTTGGGCAAAATCCTAGTGATGGGGATCACCTGTGATCGTTTATGGCTAAGAAATTGGAAAAGGCATGGCATTTTTGGCACATTTAATTATGAAAATAATGGAAATTGGGAGAAAAGGGAGATGAAAGGTCACATGTTGCATGTGAGGAGAAAATTGAAGGGAAATAATGGAAAATGAAGAAAATAGAGGCCTCATTCATAAAAAGGTTTCTAAGGATCAATTGATAACCTTCTGTCAGTTCAATTTTGGAACTCTCTTATTATCCTCTCTCTCTCTCATACTCTTGGAGACTTAGAGTTTTCTTGAAGCACTCTTGGTGGGTGTGGTATACTTGGGTTCCTAGATCAAGAAGGTAAAGGCAGAGTAGGAAAGAACAAAAGGGCATTTGGATCAATAGTTACATCATATTTTCTTAGAGGTACTGAGTTGCTATATTTCCTTCACTAGTTCTGGCATGCATCGCATATAAACGTGGATTTTTGTTTGTGATTTGTCATTAACATGGAGGATGGGAGGGATTGACAGTGCACTCCCTAGCATTTTCATCTCCTGGATATCCATGGTGATTGTGAGTTTACTTTCAATGTTTGTTTTCTGTTGGTTCTCATGTTTCCTTAGCTTGGGCTGAGTTACTAGTCCTAGAAGCCTCGGTTGGACAAATTCTGTAAAATCCCTAGGTGGGTTGAGTTACTAGTCCTAGAAGCCCTGGTTGGACAAATACTCTAGAAGCCCTACATAATATGTGGGTTTAGTTACTAGTATTGGAAGTCTTTGTTGGACAAACGCTTTGGAAGCCCTGAAAGGCTTGGATGGAGACCAATCTAATGATGGTTTTGTGATGTCTGATAGTGAGGTAGAATCACTATTTGATGGTTTGAGGTGGATGGCCTATGGAAGCCTTGGATGGTTTTGATTGATGTGTTCTATGAGATCCCACATTCATGCTTGGAATATGGCACAAAGGTGAATGGTTGAAGAGAGGTTTTTCTTAGCCATTCTAGGATTGGGTGGAACTTGGAAGTCCCATCCCGAGTTTGGATTTTGTACCATTAATGAAAGGTTATTTCTCCTTTTATTTCTATGAGTATTATGATGGATTATATGTGGTATATATGACTATGATTTCATTGATATTTATGTCCCTATTATGTTGGTTATGTATGTGTTTTATAACAGCAACCATGTGTGGCTCTCATCATGTTTTTACTTGCAATTGAATGATCAATGTATCTATGACCTAATGGATGGAATGGTAGTTGATGTGTTGAGGCATCAATGATTCTTAGTGATTCCCTGCTAGGTATGATACCCCTATGCTTAGAACTCTTATTTACACTTGTAGATTACATATTCGTGATATGTTTGACGAAATGCATGTCATCGCTAGTAGGGGTTGAGTGAAGGTCTTGAAAAAGTATTTGCTTTACAACTGCCATTTCCATGTTATTTTACTGATATGAAGGGATGGTTCAATTCTTGGCAGTGAGCTAGGCTCTAGGCCTGAAAAAGTGGCTCAAATCTCGGAGTCATTGGCATATCACTGACAAATTTACTCTCTAGTCGCTAGCAAGTAAGCCTGTGAGAGTGACTTTCAGTTTCTTGACATTGTCATGCCTATGACATGAGAGCGATCGAGGCTTAAGTTTTCCAGACGTTTAGTGGGACCCAAGGGAAAGTTGTCTAGAGTTTTGGATTGGTTTTTGAGAGTCCTGTAGTTGATATTGAATGTTTTTATGGTGTGTTTCCATTAGTTGCACTTCCTTAACATGACTTAGGAGGTCGAGTCATACCATAGTGGCCTCTTATTGCATGGTTACCCTAGCTGGCCAATTGCTTGGGTGGATGTGGTAAGAGGTTGTTACAGAGTGGAATCAGAGCATGGTTCACCCCTCGAACTGATGGGCTATGTTTCGGTTATGTTTTGGTCATGCATGCATGTTAATTTCATGCATTTCTCTCACGCTTGCATTCGATGTGCTTGTTGCATTGGCGTGATGTTGTTCATGGTTGAAGTGATCTCGTCATTTGAAACTTGATGTTTTGTTTTTGAATGCATCGTTGTGAGTATATGACTAGTTACATGTCAATTTATGTCACTTACATGTATCGTTGTAGTATGATTGGTTACATTCTTTTATGTTTGGTTACATTATTATATGCCTAGTTGCATGTATCATTCTTGTAGGTTTGATTTCATGCATCGTGCACCCATGCTTGATCAAACATGTTTAGGCATATGTGTGGATGGTTATGCATCACTTATTCATGTTCATGTTTGCCTATGTTCAAGTGTATAGTGACTCAATGATGGTGGTTTTCATGCATGAGGTTGTGGTCTGTGTTGTTATTGAGATCATGCATTGATGACTAGACCCTAGCTAGAATGATGGTTGCATGGTCATGTGCTTATGTGTTAGGTCCCTATAATACTAGTGATTCCCCCATTACTATTATCGTTGTATCCCTTATTTTTATTGTTATGCCCCTATTGTGCCATATTGTTATTATTGTGCCCCATAGAATCCCTCTACTGTTATTTTTGTGCCTTTATATTATTATTGTTAGGTTGGTTTGGTTATATTGTGACCCCTTAGACTCCTATATATAGAAAGGAGGTTTTGTCATTTGAATCATCCAAGAATTTTTCATTTGTGTAATGAAAAGGAGGCTTCCCCCTCGAATACGCTAAATTCTAAGACCTTGATCTATCTTTTCTATCTTTTTGTGGGTTGGTTCCATAACATTTGGTATCAGAGCTTTGGATTCTAGGGTTTCGCTGCTCCAAATAGGTCATCATGGAATTTTCGCTATAATTTTTTTCCTGTGACGTTTCAGAAGCTAAAACAAAACCCATTTGAGTCCAAGTCTCACTAAACCTCTGGTTTGAACTTCAGATTCTTTCTTGCTATATTTTCGGAGATACGATCTGAGGAGGTTATGTTTTTTTGCAAGCTCCACAATCTCATCTAAAACAGGTTATCGTGGAATGTTCACTATAACTATTTCACTACGAAGTTTTAGAAGCTAAAAAAAAAACATTTGAGAATAAATCATTCTAAACCTCAGCTCTTAATTTCAGATCCTGTCTCGCTATATTTGTGGATATATAATCTTAGGAAGTTAGGGTTTTTGTAGACTCCCGAATTACATTCCAAACAGGTCACCTTGGAAAAATCATCATAACTTTCGCTCTAAGCATCAGATTGAATTTTCGTAAGAAGTTATATAAAGAGGATGGACTGTAGCTTGTAGAGGTATCATGTTCAGAGCCTAAGGTTGAAACAGTGATCCGTGGCATGTCGTACAAGTTCACTCTAATGAACCAGTCTATACTCAGGCCATCGTGGGAAATTTGGCATAACTCTTCAGTGGAGAATCCAATCTTGATCAGACTTTCGAGGTTAGAAATATTACCCAGAGGGTAACCACAAGAATAAATTTCAGACCTCGGAGATCCAAAATTACAGAGATACATCAAATTCAATATCGAGCTCCTACAAAGTGAAGAAAGGTGTGTAGTTTTTTTTTAAATCTTTGCATAAGCTTGGTTTGAAAAATTAGTTTGAAGGAATTCAAAGGCCATAGTGAAGCATTATTATCGATAATTGATGCCCCGAAGAAAGAAAATGGAAACACCTAGTAAGCAACCTAAAAGCTCTAGCATGACTGATGAATAAGAGGAAGAAATGCAACATGATATATCAAAATTACGAGACCAAGTGCAACAAATTTCACTCGCACAAAAAGTAACAGAAGATAAGATGGATGGTTTAAAGAAAGATGTAGAAGATAAGATGGATGGTTTAAAGAAAGGCGTGGAAGCTAAGATGGATGGTTTAAAGAAAGACGCAGAAGCTAAGACGAATAAAGTGGAAGATAAGATGGACAACGTGGAAGCTAAGATGGCATGGAAGCTAAGATGGATTATTTAAAGTAAGGCATGGAAGATTCGCAGACAAATTTAAAGATAGATTTGACAAATTTTCTATAAGAAATGCTTACTAATGATGAAACGATAGTAAAGGAAACTCACGATGAGAACAAAATAACTGTTAATCATGATTTCATAGACTCTAACATTGGATGAAAGAACCACCATGTTCCAAAGATCAATATGAGGAAGTTTGATGGCAAGGATCTCAGAACATGGATACTACAGATGGAGAAATTTTTCGATCTCCATAATGTGCAAAATGCACAAAAGGTACGCATTGAAACTTTATATTTGGAACTAAATGTATCGATGGCTTTGCTCTCATAAACAAATTGTCACTTGAGCTATTTTTATGAATGAAATGATAGCATATTATGAGGATACAAAAAGCAACACTTTTTTTAGCCAATTGATAAATCTCAAACAAAAGGTTTCAATGATGGAGAACATTGAGGACTTCCAAATATTGAATATAAGGGTAAAAGATATTAGAGAGGAGCATATGATTGATGCGTTCATATGGACTTCAAAAGATAGCATCCAACATGAGGTTTTCCTTTGGGAACCAGATTCATTGGAGAAGGCATTTAGGTTGGCAAGAAAAATGGAAAGCAAAGTTATGGCAACAACGAATCCTACAACTCACAATAATAAAGATGGAAGTGTTACTGCCCCTAGCCATCCACAACCTACAAGGCCGACACCACAACAATTGGAAGAAAAAAGAGAAAAATGGCTTTGTTACAGTTGTCATAGCAAAGACACTAAAGGTCATAAGTGTGGCAAGAAGAAATTATTTTACATAGATTGCGAAGAGGAGGAAGAAAAGGAACAAGAAATTTCAAAATAAGAGGATATACACTAGGAACAAACCCTAGAAAAAGAGTAAATGAATCTGACCATGTCTTGTAATGCATTGGATGGAATTACCACTCCTCAAGCTATCAATATAGAAGGCCATATCAAGAAGAAAAAGGTAATAGCGTTGATTGATTCGGGAAGTACCCATAATTTTATTCATTGTAAGATAGCCAAGGAATTGAATTGCTTCGTATATCTAGCACCAGAGTATCAAGTGATGGTTACAAGTGGAGGAACCATAAATTGCTCAGGAAAGTGCCATAATATAAGGCTCTCCATGGGAGAATATGTATTGAATAGCCCAATGCTTTCCATTCCAATGGGTGGTGCTGATATTTTACTAGGAGTCCAATGGCTACAATCCTTGGGTACAACAGCTTTTAATTTTCAAGAACTTTTCATGAAATTCTCTTCAGATGGAAAAGAATTTGAATTAAGGGGTATCACAAGGAAACTAGGAAAGATAATCAACTCTAACATAATGACAAAGCTTCTAAAGAAAGAACAACGAGGCATAATTGCATAATTATTTTCACTAGAGGTTCCCACATTGAAATCATCCATTTCTCCAGATCTCCAAAAAGTCTTGGACATTCATTCCAAGGTATTTGAGACTCCCAAAGGCCTCCCACCTATGTGTGATCATGGTCATGCTATTAATTTGATTCTAGGAAGTGTTCCTCCAAACATCGGGCCTTACAGATATCCCTATGTCCAAAAAAGTGAAATTGAACATTTGGTTGCAGAAATGCTAGAGGCTGGTATAATTCAACCTAGTCAAAGTTCTTTCTCTACTCTAGTAGTTTTGGTTCACAAGAAGGATGGATCATGGTGCATGTGTCCAGATTATAGGGAGCTCAACAAGCTCACTGTTAAAGATAAATTTCCCATTCATGTCATTGATGAATTATTAGATGATTTGCATGGATGATTTTACTTCACAAAGTTGTATCTTCATTCAGGATATCATCAAATCATAATGAAGACTGAAGACATTCCAAAAACATCATTTAGAACTCATGAGGGTCATTATGAATTTTTGGTCATGCCTTTTGGCCTTACTAATGCACCTTCTACATTTCAAGGTTTGATGAATTCCATTTTCAAACCCTTCATTACAAAATTTTTGTTAGTATTTTTTGATGATATACTAATTTATAGCAAGTGTTGGAAGGACCATGTCCAACATGTTGACATGGTGCTCAAACTATTTTAGGAGAAACAATTATATGCAAAAATCTCCAAATGTTTCTTTGGAGTACAAGAGGTGGAATGTTTGGGTCACATTGTATCCCATGAAGATGTTAAGGTAGACCCTAGCAAAATTAAAACCATTCAGGAATGGAAAACCCCCACATCCATAAAGAATCTACAAGGATTTATCGAGTTGACAAGTTATTATTGCAAGTTTGTTAAGAATTATGGGAGAATAGCAACACCTCTAACAACATTAATGAAGAAAGATGCATTTTCATGCACTCCAGAAGCAATGAAGGCCTTTGAACATCTTAAAGAGGCAATGTGCCAACCACGAGTCTTAGCTACACCGAACTTCACAAAAACCTTTATTGTGGAATGTGATGCCTCAAGAAATGGAATTGGTGTTGTTTTAATGAAAGAAGAAAGTCCCATTGCTTTCGAAAGTTGTCCAATCAAAGGAAAGTATTTATGCAAAGCTATTTATGAGAAGGAAATGTTGGCAATACTACATCAACTTAAGAAATGGTGACCCTACCTAATGGGAAGACACTTCAAGGTAAAAACAGATCATGATAGTCTTAAGTACTTTTTAGAACAAAAATTATCTTCAGAAGAGCAACAAAAATGGGTCACAAAGATTTTGGGTTATGACTTTGAAATCATCTACAAAAATGGGAAGAAAAATGTTGTCGCAGATGCACTCTCAAGAAAGGATGAGGATGTGGAAGCATTTCTTTGTGCCATTTCTATTATCCAACCAGATTGGATAAACTAAGCAAGGGATGAATGGAAGAATGATGAGGAAGTGTGGGAACTCATTCAAAAGATACAACAAGATCCCAGTACATCTGACACATTTAGCTGGAAAAATGATTCGGTATGGTACAAGGATCAGTTATACCTATTTAAGAATTCCAAACTCAAACAAAATATTCTTAGGGAATTACACACCTCTCCCTTAGGAGGGTGCTCAGGATTTCTAAAAACTTACCACAGGGTTAAGAAGGATTTCTTTTTTGGATGGCCTTAAGTCAGATATTCAAAATTTTGTGGCGGAATGTTTGGTTTGCCAACAAAATAAAGTTGAAACAATTAAGACCCCAGGACTATTACAACCTTTATCCATTCGAAGCCAACTTTGGGAGGAGGTTTCAATGGATTTTATCACAGGTTTACCCATGTCCGAAGGAAAGAGTGTTATCATGGTGGTAGTTGACAAACTTACTGATTATGCACACTTTTGTGCATTATCTCATCCATTTAAAGTGAGTACAGTTTCTACTGCATTTATGGAAACAATTCAAAAGCTACGTGGAAACCCAAAAATTATTGTAAGTGACAGAGATCCCATTTTCACTCGCAACTTTTGGACATAATTATTTTCTTGTCTTGGTACTCAGTTAGCTCATAGCTCATCTTATCATCCTTAATCTTATGAGAAAACTGAGATAGTAAACAAATGTTTGGAAGGATATCTTCATTGCTTTGTATTTGATAAACAGACACAATGGATCAAATGGTTGCCTCTGGCTTCATGGTGGTATAACATTTCCTTCCATACTACAACAAAAATGACCCCATTTATGGCACTTTATGGATATCATCCACGATACATCACATCATATTTAAGAGAAAATTCTAAGGTTAAAGTAGTGGAAGATCACATCGAGCATCAGCAACAAGTTCTCTAACTCTTAAAGGATAACCTCACCTTGGCATAGAATAGAATGGAACAACAGGCATATCAACATTTCAACGAAAGAAATTTTTATGTAGGTGATTGTGTATTCCCATGGCTACAACCATATAAACAAATGTCCCTCAAGCAAGCTAAGAAGGATAATAAATTATCACCAAAGTATAATGGTCCATACAAGGTGTTGCAAAAGCTAGGTACTATGGCATACAAATTGGAGCTTCCTACAACTTCCCGAGTGCACCCAATTTTCCATGTTTCATACTTAGAGAAGGTTATAGGTGACAAGCTTCTATTTCAAACAATATTAATAGAATTTGATGAGGAAGGAAAAATCATATTGGAACTTGAAGCAGTCAAAGAAACAAGAACTTGACAGATACGAAATTGATCAATTTCAAAGTATCTCATCAAGTGGAAGAACTCACCCATTTAAGATTCCACATGGGAGGATGAGAATTTTATACAAAAGCATCCAAAACTACTCAAGCGTTGAAGACAACACATTTTTGAAGGAGAGGGACATGCTAGGTCCCTATAATACTAGTGATTTCCCCATTACTATTGTCGTTGTATCCCTTATTATTATTATTGTGCCCCTATTGTCCCCATATTGTTATTATTGTGCCTCATAGAATCCCTCTATTGTTATTTTTGTGCCGTTATATTATTATTTTTAGGTCGACCTGGTCATATTGTGACCCCTTAGACTCCTATATATAGAAAGGAGTTTTTTTCATTTGAATCATCCAGGAACTATTCATTTGTGTAATGTAAAGGAGGTTGCCCCTCGAAGAGGCTGAATTCTAAGACATTGATCTATCATTTCTATCTTTTTGTGAGTTGGTTCCATAACATTATGTTTTATGTTTCTATATGTTGTCATGATTATGTTATACATGTATCACGTTGATTTGTTGATCTTGCAGACTTACAATAAAAATAATACTTACAATTAACAAGACTTTTAACCATGGATATTACCAACTATACCATACCATACCATGGGTCATCAATACCACATGCCCAAAATCCATTCACACTTCACAATCAAAAAAATTTATAAATATTTTTTTAAAATTTAATTCTATTACAATTTTGGGCCAAGAGACACTCTCCACCACAATATGGAAGATTTGTTGTAGTGTCTAGTTATATTATGTTATCTAAACATTTTGACCAGCTCAAATTACATAAAAATAAAAAATAAAATTATTAATCAAACCATTTTGACTCAGTAAAATTATATAAAATTAAAAATTAAACTAAAAAAAAAATTAATAATTAAACCAACCTAGATCCATTTGAACTATGAATCTATAAGGCTCCGATATGGATCAAATCTCTCGAGGTGCAAACCTTTCTTCAATTTTTGCACTCAGAAAAGAGTTTTTCACCTTGAGGTATTTGATTTGTAACATGTACATCCCTTCTAATACTACTCATGGCAAAATTAAAACTTAGTAAAATAAAACAATTTATTTATTCCTTATTTATTTCATTATTCCTTAATCAACTATAAATGCTTATAAATTCAATTCCACCATGATAAACATCAATAGGAGTCTAGTATTTAGGTTATCTATAAAGTTTCCAAAAATATTCAATTGATTAAATTTCGCTCATTAATTTTTAGGTTTTCATATGCCTCACATCTAACAAATCTAAGGTCTAATGTTTGTGCATATTTAATGGTTGGTATTCACATGTTTTACCTATAATGTGTATATGTTACAATTTTTTTGGCGACAAATATTAATCTAGCACATGCCAACACATCATGTCAATCTATAGATCATTGACGCATTATGAGGAGTACCTGCTATATTAATGGCGATCCATCTCAATCTCGTTGCTAGGGTTGCTTGCCCTAATATGGGCCATATATGTTGAAGGAGTGAATCTAATAGTGCAGGTTTCTCCGGGATGGTTGAGGTAACTGAATGCCTCCCTAGCCCTGACCAAAATTCCCCATTCTCATCAAAACCGCTCGGAGTTTTGCAACCTATCTCCTGTAGAGTTTTGATAATGCTTGAGAATTGTTCTCCACAAGTACAAAAATTTTCTCTCTGAGTTTTTCTAAGCTACGACCATCAACACCATAACTTGTTTAGCAAGTTTTTTTTTTATATATATATATCCCTTTCTCACCATACATTGGTGATTGCAAGCTCAACGCCCAACATCCATGACAGGTTGTTCACTAGAGTCTTGGTTGGTCTTGGGGCACAGGTACTCACAATAGAGCTCTTATCCTTATTGAAGATTTCAACGATTTTTACCAGTGTCCTTACCTATTCTCCTGTGGATTTTTCCTACGCTACTACACCAAGTACAAATACCCTTGATAGGTGAGAACCAGCACCAGTTCTTTATTGTGTTTTACATTCTTCCTTCTTACGAGGTTTGAAGCTAAGACTTCAATTAACTTGCACCTTTATTTATTTGCAGGCAAATGGTTACAGGTTCCAATTGTTGTTGGCTATCAAGGACTTTTCACAGGGATCAAATTATCTCCCTCGCTCTTTATTGTACCAGGTTATCCTACGTGGCAATGCTAACTTACCCAAATTTTCTTCGTCATTGGCTCATATAAAGCTCACGGCTAGGGTTTCATTGTTTGTTTTATGAAACCACAATTTACGAACAAAGTTTTGATTATCCAGCCCTAGGGTTTTGATAGTGATATAGCTTGTCTAGTCTGAGTTAGAAGTTAGGTTCTATCCCGATAATAAGATTGTCAAAAGTGTTTATGTTATATCCAGTTTTGTAAATTATGAGGTCTCATTTTCTGCTATAATCACCCAACAATATTTAATGTACAAAGATCTTTCTATTGTATTTTCCTTGGGCAGTAATATGATCTAGGAGTAGATATTGTTCTCACTATTTACATTGGTTTGATTTTTTTTAGAAAGGTTAATTATGCAACAATAACTTGTAATGAATGAATGATAATTTCCTCTCTGCAAGATATGGCAAGGGAATATGAATTGTTGTACAAAAATATCTAAAAGTTTTACTTTGTTGTTTCTTTTTCATTGTGCAGCTGTGATAAATTTTATTCCCTTTTATGTCCTACAGGTTCTTGAAATAAGCTAGTTTCCCGACATCTTGACACCTAAATTATTCTATTGAAAGTTCCAATAGTTTTTAATATATTTTTTGTTAACAAATTCATGTAACTGTAAAAAGAACACTCGTTTTCTGATTTCTAAGGTCCAGCTCTTTTGCATCAGAAGAGAGAGATGGTAGATTTTTCTATTGTAACAACGATATTTCTCTTTAGGCGTTCAAGTGAATATACACATTTATTGTGTTTTGGTAATTAATTTCCAACGATTTAATGAAGTTCATTTGTTTACTGTCTTGAATTGAAAGTTGCATGTTGTAAATAATTACAACTATTTGTAGTAGTGTATCAAGTGGTTATATGTTACATATTTCAAGACTTTTCTATGGTACTATCTACAGTTTCAGTTCATCTATTTGTTTATCTTGATTGTTTACCCTTTTAAAAGTCCCGACGTTGTTCCTAGCAACCAGTGAACTGTCTAGCTTCATGAACTAACCTGATTCCTTAATCAAAGTCATAATTTACAGAAACCTGGGCATCTATTCACCACTCTAGGTTACCTAGTGCTTTAGCTATACATATTATTTTCCCTTTTGATGTTTAATTCTAGAAAATTACTTTTTCAATTGTTTCTTTGTCATCTTATTACTTACTTCTATAGGGTGACCACCTAACCCTGACTGTAATTCCAGACAAGAAATTCTACATATATTTAATCATTTCCTTTTTCTATAACTGTCTTAATCACATATTTCTCTTTTGAAAACATTGTGTATAAATAATCAATAAGTTGTCTAGAACATTTTTCCTAAAAACCATTCTTTCATTAGTTCTTTACTAAATGTTGACAAATAAATAATTCCAAGAGCGTCTACCAAACCTTTTCCATATCCATAATTATTTAGTTAGAAACCTCCTCTTACACAGACATATAAAAATAAATAGTAGGGAAGTTTTAGTACTTATCTGCATCTTGATAATCCATTCCGAAAAACTTGTTTAGGAAGACCACTACTCCTTATCAATGACAATGACTATTACATCCATTTCTCCCCCCTAGCTCTCCCAATTTCCAGAGAGTTTGTTTGAATAAGAGTCCTTTTGGTAAATTAATTTGCATCAGAGCTTCACTTAGCCTAGCGAGAACTTACAATCTTCTATTTGACTTAGAGCCTTCCACTTGTCCTAACTAGCTCAGGAATTCACTCTTAGGGAAACGTCCTACCTCCAATGAGTATCCTCCTCTAAACTCCTTTCAGCCAAAAAGAACAAGAGAATCCTCCTCCTCTCCAAGATTTTCCCTAAAATCTATAAGTGGTAGGAGAATAACTGCCCTTCCCAATTGTCTAGAAATTTGGAAACTTGTGGGTCTTCCTATAAGTTTTCCTTCCCAGATTAAAACATTAATCATAAAAATAATAATAAACTTCTTTTAAGATTGTATCAAAATTTCATTAGGTTCTTAACCAACCTAAAATATTACCAAATTCAAAGTAAAGTAATTAACAATAATTCTAACTATTTTTTGCAAATGTAACTTGGGGTGTTACATCTCCTCCCCTTTATGTGTAACACCATCCTCGGTGTTGACCCAGACTTGAAGAAAACCAGGATAAGATTGGTGTACAAAGATTTCATATTCCCAAGTAGCTTCCTCTGAGTTAAACTACTCCAATTGCACTTTAATTTGGGGGATAGATCGCCTCCATAGCATTATTTCTCTCATAAACTCTTCATGTGGCTCGACCTGTAACATCAGTTATGTATAAGTCGTTAATCGTGTGGTACTAGGTCAAGGAAAGAAATATATATGTGTGTGTGTGTTGTAATTACCCTTTTACCTGCACATCTTGCCAATTAATGATGTGTGTCGTGTCATATACATATTTTGTTAACAATGAGATGTGACATACATTGTGGACGCATCTGTCACTGGGTGATGTGATCCAGGTGGATGTTGGTGGCCACCCACCTATCCCATTTGGACCCCCACAACCATCTCTTTCAGCATTTTCAGTTTCCTTAATTGTAGCACAACTTACTATTTTTAGGAGTTTTTCGGGTCCTGAACTTCCGGAGCCATTTTGAGGCCCTAAACGACGTTTTTTGGGGAATCCGAGAGCAACATGGGTCCATGGAATGGACCGATGTTGCCCGTTCCAACAATGATAGTGCTCGAATAGATCTTTCTAATGAGTTATTGTACGCGTCAAACGGAGATCATATGCTAAAGTTACGACCCCGGGAAGTTGATGTACCAACTTACCCAAAACGGGGCCCACAATTTGGCGTTTCATCTTCTAGGGGTAGGTTTTGGAATGTGAAGGCTTTTCCATTATTTCTCAACAATAAATAGGCCTTCGAGCCTCATTGTAACACAGTTCGGAACAGTTCAGAGGCATGTAGCGACCACATCTCTTCTCAGAGATAAGCTACCATCGCCCTAGCTGGTTTATTACCATTTCTGGTTGTAAGCGTATTTCGGTATTTTCCATTAATGAAATGAAGTATTATTTCCACTGCATCTTGGTGTATATGGTTATCTTTGTATTTTATTGCGTTCCTGTTTAAATCCAGATCATGATGCAAGTAGATAAGCTATTGGACCTATTCTTTCCAAAACTTTAAAGGGTCCACTATAGCGAGGAGCTAACTTCGTACAGCCCCCCATGTTAAGGAACTCTTTTTGGGCTTCACTCTCACATATACATGATCACCAACATGAAATTCTCTATATATTCTTTTTTTATCAACATAAGCGTTTTTTATATCCCGAGTAACTTTTAAATTTTGTCGTAGCTTTCTCACTGTCTCCTCCATTTCTATCGGTGTATTTGGCCACGGTATTAACTTATCCTCAGGATTGCTCCAGTTAGTTGGTGTTCTACACCTTTTTCCATATAGTTCTCCAAATGGGTAGATATTTACAGATTCATGGTAGTTGTTGTTGTATGAAAATTCAACTAAGTGAAGGTACTCTTCCCACTTAGTTGGTTGTTGCATTGCATACATCCTTAACATGTCTTCCAAGACTTGATTTACTTGTTCAATTTTCCCATTAGTTTGTGTGTGATATGTAGCGCTAAACTAAATTTTAGTTCCCAAACCATAAAATAAGGCTTTCCAAAATGCAGAGATGAATTTAACATCTCTGTTTAATATCACTACTTTAGGAATTCCATGTAACTAAAATTTTATTTCATGAATATATCAACAATTTCTATAGTTTTATAAGTGGATTTGACAAGAATAAAATGAGTCATTTTTCTTAACTTTTCCACCACCACCATGATGGAATTGTTTTGTTTCCTGAATTTAGGAAAACCTATTATAAAATCCAACATAATTGTATCCCATTTCCGCTCGGGAATAGGAAGTGGATGAAGCAGAACAATTAGATGCTAATGTTCTGCCTTAACTAGCTGATACTCTAAGCATTTAGCTAGGTATTCCATGATATATCTTCTCATACCCAACCAAAAATATCCCTTTTTAATTGTAGAAAAAACTTTTGATAGCCTGTATGTGCCATATATGGACTCCTCTGAAATTCATCTAACATATATTGCCTAATAGTTTTTTGATTCGACATATAAATCCTCCCTGTAAAAGTCAACAAATGGTCTTTATTTATTCCATAATTAGTTTGTTCTCCAGAATCATGTATTTGCTTAGCTTACTCCCACAAGAATTCATACTCGGGGTCTTTCATAACAACTTCTCTAATTTGATTTCAGAAATTAATTTCTATATGGCTGAATGATATTTCATATACATGATGCAATTTCCTACTTAGGGAATATGCCACCCGATTTTCCTTTCCTTTCAAATGTTTGATGTCAAAATAAAATTTGCCCAAGAAGGTAGTCCACCTTGCTCGTGCATTTAAATTGGGTTTATTAAAGAAACTTGTTAAACTGCTATGGTCTATCATTAAGAGAAACATTTTTCCTAATAAATAATGCCACCACATTTTCAGGGCATGCACCACTACTATCAACTCTAGATCATACGTTGGATTCCTCTGTACATGATCCTTCAACTTATGTGATTTATAATCTATCACTTTTCCTTACTGCATCAGCACACCACCAACTCCCTCTTGACAAACATTCATGCATACAATAAATTCCTTCTCAAGGTTTGCTACCTTTAGTACAGGGGTTATGATTAATAACTGCTTCAAGAGTTTAAAGTTGTGCTAACATTCAGTTGTCCACCAAAAGTCTCTTCCCTTTTTCTGCAAAGAGGTAATAGGGTAAGAAATTTTGGAGAATCCCTTTATAAATCGTCAGTAGTAACCTGCCAAACCCATGAAACGTGGAATATCTACCACATTTTTGGGTACAGACCATTCCATGATGGTTCTACTCTTCTCAGGGTCTACAGCTACACCCTCTGAAGATAATATGTCCTAGATATTGGATCTGGTCTTTATAAAAATCATATTTGCTATATTTAGCGTACAACTGATTCTCCCACAAAACTTGCAATACTATATGGAGGTGTTATTTATGTTCCTCCAAATTCTTGGAGTAGATCAGAATATCATCAATAAATATTAAAACAAATTTGTCTAGATAAGGGTGAAAGACACCATTCATCAGACTGATAAAGGTTTCTATAGCATTGGTGATTCTGAATGATAACACAATAAATTCATAATTCCCATAACATGTTCTAAATGTTATTTTGCAACTATATTCTTCTCTTATTCTAATCTGATGGTAACCTAATTGAAGGTTACCATTCTAGGAGTAGATATCGTTCTCGCTATTTACATTGGTTTTTTTTTAAAGGTTAATTATGCAACAATATCCTGCAATGCATTAATGATAATCTCCTCTCTGCAAGATATGGCATGGGAATATAAATTCTTGTACAAAAATGTTTGAGACTTCTACTTTGCTATTTCTTTTTCGTTGCACAAAGGTGATAAATTTTCTTCCCTTACATGTCCTACAGGTTCTTTAAATAAGCTAGTTTCCTGACATCTTGTCTCTGAAATCATTCTATTAAAAGTTCTATTAGATTTTAATAGATTCTGTTAACAAATTCCTTTAACTGTATAAAGAACCCTCGCCGTCTGATTACTAAGGTCCAACTCTTTTGCAAAAAAAGAGAAAGATGATAGATGTTGCTATAGTAACTATGGTATTTCTCTTTAGGCGTTCAATTGAATATACACATTTCTTGTGCTGTTGGTAATTAATTTCCAGTGATTGAACGAAGTTCATTCGTTTACTGTTTTGAATTTAAAGTTGCATGTCTGAAATAATTACAACTATTTGCAGTAGTTTCAGTTCATATATTTGTATGTCTTGATTGTTTACCCTTTTAAAGGGCTCGAGACTATTACTAGCAGTTGGTGAATTGCCTAGCTTCGTGAACTAACACGATTACTTAATCAAAGTCACAATTTACAGAAACCTAGTCACCTAATCACCACTCTAGGGTATCTAGTGCTTCAACTATACAGATTATTTATTGTTTTGATGTTTAATTCTAGAACATTACTTGTTCAATTGTTTCTTTGTCCTCTTCTTACTTACTTCTATAGGGTGACCACCTAACCCTAATTGTAATTTCAGACAAGAAATTCTACATATATTTAATCATTTTCTTTTTTTGTAACTATCTTAATCACATATTTCTTTTGTGAAAACATTTTGTACAAATAAAACAATCAGTTCTCTGAATCATTGTTCCTAACAACCATTCTTTCATCATTTCTTTACTGAATGTTGATAAATAAAAATTTCCAACAGAGTCTACCAAACCTTTTCCTTATTCATAATTATTTAGTTAGAAACCTCCTCTTACACAGACATATAAAAATAAATAGTAGGGCAATTTCAGAAATTATCTGCATCTTGATAATCCATTCCAAAAACTAGTTCAAGAAGACCGCTCCTCCCTACCAAAGAGAACGTCTATTACGTCCAGTCCCCCCGAGCTCTCCTAATTTCTAGACAGTGAGTTTGCTTGATAGTCTTTTCGGTCAATTCAATTGCATCAGGGCTTCACTTATCTTGGCCAGGATTTACAGTCCTTTATTTGACTTAGAGCCTTCCACTTGTCCTAACCAGTTCAGAAATTCACTCTTAGGGCAGCGTCCTACCTCCAATGAGTATCCTTCTATAAACTTCTTCCAGCCAAAAAGAATAAGAGAAACCTCCTCCTCTTCGGGATTTTCCTTTAAATCTCTAAGTGGTAGGAGAATCACTATCCTTCCCAACCGTCTGGAAATTGGGAAATCTTGTGGGTCTTCCCGTGAGTTTTCCTTTCGAGATTAAAGCATTAATCATAAAAATAATAAAAAATTCTTTTAAGAGTGTATCAAAATTTCATTAGGTTCTTCACGAGCCTAAAAAATTACCAGATTCAAAGTAAAGTAATTAATAGTAATTCTAAGTGCCTTTTCTTCTAATGAAATTTGGGGTGTTATATGATCCCTCTTGTGCTCTTGATAGATCCGAGTTAAGATGGATCTAAACTGGTAAGGAGAGATAAATTGGAGAAACAATAATTGTAAAGATAATAATAAGGAAACATAAATGGGGTTGTGGACAATAAGAGAGGAAGATAAATGAGGTGTCGGAGAATAAAATTCGTGAGTTGTAGAAATTAGAGAAAGATAAATCGTATAATGTTCGTTTATGATTACAACGATAACATCTTTAATCATATAGTGTTCGTTTACGATTATAACGATAACAATCTTTTACAACAAAGACAAAACATTTTACAACAAACAAACATGTATGATAAAGAGGTTTGTGGAGTAAATACAAAAAGAAGTTTTTATTTATCTAACATATCTCTGGAGTAATTTTTGATAGAAAATATTGGAAATTTCAGCATGATTTTGATTATAAATTTTATGAATATTTTTGGAAATTTAATTTATAGTTGTTAAGATTTAAGATTTTGGGTGTCTAGCTATTTTTGTTGGTGTTGAATCTATTTTCACCTCAAAAACAAGATTCAAGCACTCCTCATGTCAAATTTTTGAAAAAAATGGCCACATTCCAAACTACCATGACACATCGTTTACATTCTCATGCTTACGCTATAAATAATGTCATAGTTTAAATGTTCTTATCAATTTTAAATTTATTATTGGTATTTGATTATTTTTTATATAATTATGGCATATTGTTTATATTCTCATTCTTAAGTTATGAATAATGTCATAGTTTAAATGTTTTTATCAGTTTTAAATTTTTTATTGGTATTTGATTTTTTTTTTAATGTAATTATGGTGATAACATTCAGAATAAGGCCTTAAAATTTTCATTTAATTATCAATAATTATTAAGTGAGTGATATAGTTTTAACTTCCACAAATATTTTGAAATAGCCATAAAATAAAGAATGAGATTTATCTCAGAAGTAGTTATATTTTATTTACTTTTTTAATAAAAATGATTAATAAAAAAAAGGCGTATTAACAAGTTTCATATCAATCTCAGCTATGGCGTTTTGGGCAATGTGGTATTAGTGAGCCATGGTATTAGCCCATGCTATTGCAACAAACTCAATATACAAGTTGAAAATCTCCATGTTACAGTGGGGAACACTATCCATAGTTAAGGATTTTACTACCTATTTTTTAAATGTATATTTGTTTAATTCATATATCAATCATTTTTATAAATAATGGTAATAATTTTAAATAAAGTTATAATCTAATTATTTTTAATGAATTTTTTTAACTTTGGAAATTTGAGATATCATGATGTAAGTGTTTTGATGACTATCAATGTGTACCAACCATTCTATATATATGGTAGGATTAGTAGTAATATTTTTTATGTCATCATAAATTTGGGTATAGATTTGGGTAGAGATGTGAGAAAATTATAAAAACAAAAAAAATTATTATTATATTTTTTTTTTAAACGAGTTGAAATATTCAAAAGAAATAATAAAGAAACGAAAATAATCTCATTAAATTAAGTACAAATATGATAAATTCAAGGAAAATCAACCATCACTTCAATAAAATTTATGAAATAACTTGAAATATTCAAATGTAGTTTAATATAAAACTTTTAAGGAAATTGTAGTACTAATTGTGTGTAGGTGTGAGAAAGTGATACAAGAGAAACCATTTTCTACAATGTCATCTTTTTATAATTAACCACTTCTACATAGTCTTCATGAATCCCATGATTATACAAAACCCCAACAACTTGTATGACCTATATAATTTAATGGTGTTAATTAAGTATGCACAACAAATTGTCTTCATGAATCCCATGATTATACAAAACACCAACAACGTGTATGACCTATATCATTTAATGATGTTAGTTAAGTATGCACAACAAATTGATAGATCATTTGTTGCAATAAATGATGATATCATCATATGAACATGATAAATTATACAAAACCCCAACAACATGTATGACCTATATCATTTAATGATGTTAATTGAGTATGCACAACAAAACTTGATAGATCATTGGTTGTAATAAATAATGACATCATAGTATAAATATGATAAATTAAATGTGAAAACTCAAAGGAAAAAAACACCAACAATGTGCTTAGTCTCTTTTCTTTATTTTTTAATCATTTTCTATATAAATATTACAAAAGTAGCCTTAATTCCCTCTTCCTCTAAATTTCAAAGAGGTTTGTCAAGCCAAATAGCATTGTAGCCTCAACCATTCTTTAGTATCTTCATTCCTCAACCATGCATTTCTTCATGGGTTCCTCTTAGTCCTACATCTTACAACTTCCTTGTCCAACACTTCATGACTGGTACTTTATTCCACTTCTCTTAGTTTTGTTGGAAAAATACAAAGCAGCAGCTATTAATTCCAATTTTTCTTAACCTTAATGTTTTCTTGTGAATTTAGTTAGTATTATTGTGTTCTTTATTTAGATCTTTTCATAAAAAAAATGTCAAAAAAAAATAGTAGCAATAGAGGATAGAGAAATTAGGCTCTCAACGAGGGACAAAAACCCCTCCAAGGGGAAAAATCAGAAAAATCTTCTCTTCTTATAGAATCTGCTTCAAATGAGACAAAAAATACCCAATCCCTAGACCAAGTCCTCCTCCAAGTACCAAGTCAGCCATTCTAGCCAAGTCTTTCCTTGATCCAGCACCAAGCAGCTTCACACTGAAACTTTGACTTTCCAGCTTCAGTACTACTACTTCGACCTACAGCTTGATCCCTGTAGATGTTGTAGAAACTATAACTCAACCCTTCAATAAGTCTTCCAAGATCAACCAAGTTAAAACAAAATATCTTTCTCTCATGGCTACTTGATATTACAACTTAGACTTGCGATTTCAACCTTCTTGGAAGTTGCAAAAACCCTAATCCTTCACATGTGTGTAAAATATTAAGCCCAAAAACAAAATTTCCTTCCTTCCTTTCTTCTTTTAGACCTTTTCTATCATTTTCTCCTTCTTCCTAGCTATAGGTAGAACTTCCTTCTTGAAATTGAACTTGTGAGTGAGTGAGACACAAATGAGGTTGAAGTGCTTTTATTTATAGCTTTTCTAAAGGGTTTAATTGCCTCCTTTAGGCTTACCTGAAGTTGCCAGGTCTAAATTGTACTTTTGGAGTTTCTTGGATTTTCTAGGCTCAAAATCATTCTTTATCCAATTACATTTTTCTCGAAAAGGTCTTATAAACACGATGTTGACTTTCTTGACTCATGAAAATAACTCATATGACCTAAAAAACCCTAGAGGCATGACGAAAATGCTTTTGCGTACAATACCATCAATAATGAGCATGAAACCCATGCTTTAAAATAACAACTTTTTATTTTATTCTCTTAATTGTTACATAGAATACATATTGAAATGAGTACAACAACAATTATGAAGGCTGGAACTAGTTACATTTCCAACAAGTTTATCAAAAAAAATTCCTTATGCAACACCGTCTTATCCTCTACTAACATAATATTGTGTTCCTCATTTTTATTTTCTTCTTCCCATTTCATAGGCTTATCTTACATTGATACCATTTTATGTAAAAGTTAGCACCCCGCTACAATATCAAAGTCTCACAATGGACCATCCCATCTATATAGTCATCATGAATCATATGATTACATAAAAACCCAACATTTATTCTCTATGTAATTTACTGACATTAATCAACTATCCAACAATAATAAATAGGTCATTTACTCTTAGCAGATGGGATGAATAGGGTGGAAAAATGGAGGTGGAGGTCCTCTTTCCATTGCCCCACCAACCCATGATTCAATTGGACGTGGAAACAACCCACCCCCCCCAGAGAAAATTCATGTAATGT
Organism: Pinus taeda; assembly: GCA_000404065.3. Taxonomy (NCBI): domain Eukaryota; kingdom Viridiplantae; phylum Streptophyta; class Pinopsida; order Pinales; family Pinaceae; genus Pinus; species Pinus taeda. Next base: position 34,484 of record APFE031600756.1, on the reverse strand, counting down.
ATAATGTGACAACCATTGTTACAAGGAAACCCATGCAAACAAATAATTTATAGATATTCCAAAGTATGTAATGAGTCACAATACTACACCCATGCATCAAATGGCTCACTGAAATTGTGTCAATCCATCCACATTCAATGACGAGCCATTAATTGATGCCTCATTGGGATTCTACATGCTACCTAAGGCTTTTATTAGCAAAAATAGAGATGAAGCTCACTATCTTGAGGTGGCTTCCATAGTTCCTTTAATGTATATGTTGGACACCTAATCCTTTAAGGGTTGGTGTGGAAGTTGAATAGTCTAAGGAAGTCCAAGAGACCTTGAAATATGAAACCAAAGATCATATGAATGTACTATAAATGTATATCATTTGTTAACAATAGATACACACTCATGTTTATCATTCATCTTTTCTGTTTGCCATGTATGCATCTTAACATGGTATCATAGCTGCCGCTAGGCTTGGGCATTTTCAAAGATTGTTAGCATTGCATTCTTTCCAGAATTTGTCTGCCATTTCCCTATTTATAGAAATATAGTAATGTTGCTTTGTTGCACCTAGGCACACTAGTAGACTATTTCATTTTGTGAATGTATATGTGTTGAATCTCTTTATGTTATGTGCACTAGTTCATATTCTAAATGTATATGCATTGTATTCATGTCTGTATTCAAGGTTGTTTCCATGTTTATCGGTTGCTCCTATCCTGTCAGAATTCTTCTATTCTAAGCCTTGTCAAAATCCGCATTCTGTAAACCATATATCTATGTAAAATGTTTTTATCTTAAATGTGTGTGATCTCTGATTTAGTTCATAAAACCAAACACCATTGTTCTAATCCATTAATCCAAAGAAATACAACCCGTACCTCACATGCACAAAGAATGGCTGGTTAAAGCAATTGGTGGAGTGATATGTAAGACTCTCATCTTGGATATATCCCTCCTCCCTTGCTTCCCCTGCACCCATTATCTCAGTTATGTCAAAATACCCAGTGCCATTTCCGCGATGATAGTTAATTGCAAAAAGGCCACCTACAACCCTACCTAATGCGCATATATGAGAAATAGGTCTGTAATTTGTATATGTCGACTTCCATTGCCTGTCAAAAACTTTTGCAGTTGCCACGTCTTGCTCTGTTCAAGGAAATGAGAAGGGGACGGGCGTGCCATGGTAGGAGAGGGAATATGTCCTCCTGAACGATATCAGGGATCAACATATCGGCCATGGCAATAGAATGGAGGTGTTCTATGGACTGTGGAGATGCGGTAGCATGTTTTCGTCTATGTTCCTTATTTTTGATGGATAGAAAATATGTTGAGAAAGTCACTTGGCCCTTCATAGCGACGACATTAGAAGTATTGCGAAGGCACAAACCCATGACCATCTATCAGTGAGGAATTTTATCATCCTGTGTCAAAAGAATCTACATTCTATTTCTCTGGTTTGAAATCGAGTCTTCACCTTCATATTTTGTGCTCATGTTCATCGCCAAATGTCATGGAAAGTTGTAGGTTGTACAAAGATTTATCTTGTTGATGCCTTAGATCTGGAGATTCAAATATTTCTCTATAAACAATAGAATTGTCACTCAAATCCCATTATTTGAGTGTTTTTTCTCCTTTGCACCCTAAAGGTCCAAGAAATAAAAGTTAAGCACTGACTTGAAGAAGGAGCTAGTCCGCTTTGATGCGCTTGTATATTGATATCACCATGACCCCAACTTGATTCATCAATGAAAAGCTCTGATTCTATCTCCTCTATAGCCTTGTGAATCTCATCAGAGAAGTCAGAACCAGGATGTCCTCCATGCGGGCGGAAACCCTGAGATCCATCTGCAGCAAAGGAAACAATAGTAGTGGCAAAGGTGGTGTCGGTGCCAACAAGTGTGGAGTTAAGACAAGGTCCGAAGGAACGACCTTTAACTCCTCCTCCTGGCCTTAAATTGATTGGTTGATCTGCCTGCATAACTCTCTTTTTCTTTGCCGACTTCGAGCCAAATAGATGTACCCCTCGCTCCACAACAAAACCACCCGCAAGAATCTTTTGATTCAACGCTCTCCTCAACCTTCCTAGACGAAAGAACGTGCTTTGAATGGAAGAAAATATTTATATGTTTGTGTATATATATTTAAATATAAATGTTTTCTAAATATATTTTTTTATAAATAGATTGCATTCAATCCAGGAGGAGAAGAATCCACGGAGCGAAGAAGAAGGGCTCCAAAGGAAACCAGAGAAAGAAACAAGAAGACGAAGAAGAAGGGATGATAGGAAACAAGGCTATTGGTATCTGAAAGCTTCCCATGTTTTTGTGCATGTGGGAAGCTTGCTCCATTAATGGATGGTCTGCGAGAGTCATTGAATTTAGAACTATTTAAATTGTTGAATTTGGTCTTATAGATTGCAACCTAAGATATTAATTGTAAGCCATAATGAGCTTGGCTTGGTTTTGATGGACTAAATACATTTTATCGTATCGAAAATTGTGGCAATTTTTAGAGTCTTCATTGGTTATATTGCCAAACTTGAGTGTATTTTGGACATTGTGAAAAAATATCTTTGTGCATTTTGTCCAACAGGGTATCTTTCTTTATTGTTGCAACCATTTTAACCATATAATTCGAGAGACTGACCTAATTTGTTCAATGAAAATGACCAGAATTATGCAATATTGGAGTTCTTGAAAACTTTGATACTATCTACTTCTGATGACACATTCCAAATCAGCAAAGGCTCTCTCTCAAAAATTCAAACTTGTCTACAATATGCACAAGCACATATTTATTTTTTGCAGCCTGAATCTCAACTACAGTAGGAGGAATTACAATAGTGGAGTCATCTTTCTGAACCTGTTTATGTTCAGAATATTGAAACATATTCCCATAAAAAGCAAGACAATAATGTTACAGTTCATTCAGATTTAGTACCCAATGAAGCAAAATTTGTACATGCAGATGCAGAAGTTTAGTTTGCACTTCCCAAGCCCATCATTAGACCATGGGAAGGGCTTGTCCACAACAAGCACAAAATTGGTCTTGGATATGATAAGGATGTGTCCTTTCATATTCTAGATTACTCAATGCCCATCCAGTTTCAGAGTGATAGATTCCTTCAGGACATTTCACCTTCAGCTGTTCTAGATTATGCTCCTCTTCCACAACAACAATAACAGATTGTGAAATGCCAACACTGTGACCGAGTTGGCCACATGAAAGATCATTGTTTTGATCTTCATCCATGTAAGCACTATCATAAAACTAGTCATTTTTCAAACCGATGCTTTAGAAACAAACATCCTACAACAACAAAGGTTCATCTTGGATGGATCGCTTCTTGGCAATGGCCTTCAAAGCCAAGAAGATATTTCGCTCATACAACAGGATTTTTTTCTCAAATATTGACATGTCTTGTAGTTGAGATCTCTTCATTTTCTCACCATGTATCTAACAGGGAAGGAAATGATAGTCATCTACAAGCTTCAAATCCACATCAAGTGAACCTGAGCCACAACCTGCCATACCAGATTCAGAGTTGTAGCCAGAGAAAAATATGCCCCTGAGCATGCCTTCAGTCGGTGATACCTTTTCAAAGAATTGGGGGCACTTCCTCTAGCAGAAGACTTCAGCTCCTTGTTAGTTTTGGAAGAGTTCCAGGAATTTCATTAAGGATTCTGAAGTTGTTGGTCATCCTTAAACCATCACAAGTTGAGACCTCCCTTTCATGGTTGAAGGTTTCCCTCTTTGAAACATCAAGAGGAGTTCCTCTAGCAAAAGACCTGAGCTTCATGCCAGAATTGGAAGAGTTTTGGGAACTGCACTAAGCATTCCAGTTTTTGTGGACATCCTTAACTACCTCCATTATACCAACATTTCAGAGAGCACATTCAACCTAGTGCCACCATGGATTTTTACACGTTTTGTATTACAACTCTCTTCTTGGACTCATACATAACCCTTTGGATTAAAGGGGGGGATGTTGGACACCTAATCCTCTAAGGGTTGTTGTGGAAGCTAAATAGTCTAAGGAAGTCCAAAATACCTTGGAATACGAAACCAAAGGTCATATGAATGTACTATAAATGTATACCATTTGTTAATAATAGATACACACTCATGTTTATCATTCATATTTTGTGTTTGCCATCTATGTATCTTCACAGTATTAATGTCAATTATATAAAGAAATTATTTAAAAAACATGCGTTGTATCTTCAAATAATTACATACTATTAAAGTGAAATATTGGAACATTACCACCAAAATGTGTTAGTCCTGGAGCATCATGGATTTTTCATACAAGTATTCCATGGAATTGAAATTTCCTCTACCTTATTGGTTTACAGATGTCATACATAGTGATGTTGACCCATAACTTTGGTAACTTGTTGATAAGAGGCTTGATATATACATTCATATCTTTAACTTGGTAGTTATCTAATTGTTTGAAATTACACATAATTACTACCATGATATGTATATATATATATATATATATAAGAAAATAAATAAATATAACACATTACAAAGCACACAAGAGAAATGAAAATGTTGCATTTGAAAAATTATTGTAAGGAAATATCTGTAACAATCATTGTCAACATTATGTGCTCCCTCTTTATTGAAATCTAAGGAGGAAGGTTATTTTTTATAACAAAAAATGGCCACATTGAGTAAATAGAATTGAGATCTCCAAATGGATTAAAACCATCAATTGCCAATGAAATCCTAACATTATGAGCTTCATCTTTATAAAGTGAGCATTTTCCCTCAATTTCCCTAAATCATAACCATCTGTAGGCATTTGAATAACACCCTCTCCAATTCTCTTTCATGCATGGTAATCCATAAACTGTGCTATGCTTTTGTACATGAACAATCACTGCAACTGTTGAATTTTTGGAAAAATGGCAAAGAACCTTTTGAGGCACCTTTCTTGTTATTTGATTGGGTTCGATATCTACTGCTCTAACATTATGGGAAACTTTTTTGGATGCATTTTTCCATAATATAAAATATGATCATTAGAACATACATCTATATCTTGATACTCCACTCCAATTTATTTCATAATGGCATATAAATCTCAGTAAGGTAAAATATTTGGTGATGGTAACATAATTTCACCTAGAAATCTATAACATAAAAAATCACTAGTTAGTGTAAGTAATATTAATCATAAATATTTCATTCTTATTTTATATGTTAATTAACACAAAGAAAGGGAAAAATCAACCTTTATGTATAATATGTGATAAAACATATTACATACCTTAGGATATGTGTCATACAAGTGTTTGAGAAACTATTAGTTAACCCTTTTAAGCTCACTAACAATCATGTAGAAGACAGAAGATTTTGTCTTTAGCCTTCGTAAAGTGGTGTTATTTCCTCTCTAATAGAGTTTCATCAAGAATATTATCATCATTTTCCTCATCCTGATCATTGACTAGTCAAGCAAACAAGTCTTGGATCAATTCATTTGTCCCATCATCTTGAACTATGTTATTATTGTCAACTTCTTCAATAGGATCATTAAATTGATCTTCAATATTTTCTCCATGTTCTTCAGCTTGTACAACATCATTTCTACTACTACCTGCGGCATTTGAACACCGACTAGGGGGTAGCTTGATTTTATAAATACATAGCATCATACAAAATTAGTATGCATAAAAAATGTTATAACAATATTAAATTTTACAAATACAATTAATATAAACACAATAAATAATGAATATATAGCTAACCAAGGAATGATATTCATTCAATCCCCCTTCAATGTGCCCATGTTTCCCTACAATGTATTTTAGTTGTTTCTTTTAAAACTCTTACACAATGTAAGCCCACACATTTAGAATAAGGGAAATAACATCTCCCATCATCCCCTTCATTTTTTTCCCTAGTAATTTTTTTTTCACATTTTTCCCCACTAAAAAGTTATGTGATGATTATGTTATAAAATTGAGTGGTGTACTAGACATATTATATTTTGTAATGCAATTGATATATATAAAAAGAAATATATTTCTTTCTCGACAAAAAGACCTTATAAATTATCGCAATGTCTCTTAAGAGAAACATATTTATAAATTTACATACCATCAACATTTTGACGATGGTTGACCAAGTTAAAATTGATTAGTCAAAAAGTGACGGGTTGTTCGATTAATAGATCAATGAATAGAAATGATCAGTCAAAAAGGGGATTTTTGTTTATAATGTGATAATCGCCAAAAAATTTCGTCCTTAATACGATACAAAGAATATCATCATAATTATGACAATGTGTAGATATCTCGTTGCAATACCGAGAAACATGGGCCTGATTTAAAATTAATTAAATAAATGAATTAATTCTTATAATTTTCGATTGTACAACCAATTTAGCCAAACTATCATTCTATTTCATTGAAATTTATTACCATATGTAGTAGTTGGATGATCTAGACATTGTTTCCTATTACTAAGCCTGGTACAATAAAGAATGTGTCCTCTTGCGAACCTAGCTACATATTCTTTCATCTTGGACCAATACATGTACCTATGGAAGTTCGCCATTGTTTTCCCTACATTAAAGTTCCCTTCTGTAATAGCCTTGGTGAAAAGTTCATGTAATAAAATTTAATAAAGGAAAAATAAGACCACAGTTAAGAGACACTTATCCTAACGGGAATAAATGGATGTGTGTTTTTCGCTAAGGAAATTGGCAAGGGCTAAGGCAAAGGCATTAAAAGGAAAAAGGACATTTTTGGCACATTTATTTATGAAAATAAAGGAAATTATGAGAAACGTAAGGTGAAAGGTCATAGGTTTGATGTGAGAAGTAAATTGAAGGAAAATAATGGAAAATGAAGAAATTATAGGTCTCATTCATAAATGAGCTTTTGAGGACCAGTGAGAAATATTTTTTCAAACCTTTTGCCAGTTCAAGTTTGGAGCTCTCTCATTATTCTCTCTCTCTCTCTCACTCTTGGTCACTTAGAGTTTCCTTGGATCCCTCTAGCTTTGGAGCAAGAAAGGAAAAGCAAGCAAAGGGAATGAAACGAAAGAAAATATCAAGGAAGGAAAAGTAGGATTAGGTAGCGGATGAGCCTCGGTATTGTAACAAGAATGTTGCAACTTGCAAGGTGACCAACTTTAATTATCAACCTGGGCTTCGTAAAAAATTAAGAGGTATTAGCACTATATGTGCAACAAACAATGTGTAGGAATACTTCCAATGGAGCCACTTGCATAATTGGATGACAGATAAAATCATGTGTAGGATTGAAACATATACTTTGACATGTACCTGAATATAAGAGACCAAATGCTTTGACTGAGATGAGATTAAGAATTGTTAAAGAAGAGTGTGTTGTTGCAAATTAATGAGTTTATGGAACCATACTTCAATATGGTCATGAGGCCCTGGTCCACTTGCTAATTTGGATCATGTTGGCTATCTTCTTCTTCCATGAAATTCATATTTTCTTCTTTTTGTTGATTATTCTCTTGAACAGATAGAGGATCTAATGGTGAACTTGATGTAACTCCCTTAATATTTGATTGTAATGTCTTCTCTCCATCAATTTCAACCCCTAACCCTTTGGTCTCTTCCTTTGAATCTTCTTCTTCTAGATGTTGTCCTTCAATCACATTAATAGAATCACATTTTTGCAATACCTTTCTTGATCTAAGATTAATACCATTTATATCAAGAGAATATGTTTGGAAGTGTTTTGGCTCAACATCGTAAGTGGGCTGAGCTACTTTCTTGTGTGGGTTTTGAAATGGTAGTATAGGAAGTTGAGTGGTAGTGGATCTTTGAGATGGATGTGGTTGAGGTTGCGGTTGTGGTGGAGGTGGATGGTAGGGATAACATGGAGTTGGCTATGGAGGGTATTGAGGATAATATTGAGGATAAGTAGATTTTGTTGATAAGGTTCTTGCTAACCTTGTTGCCAAGATTTGCTTTGGGGTTGATATGGCCAAAGTTTCCAAGGAAAGGGTGTGTTCCAATTAGTTTGAGATGGATGTGCATAACCTTTAAATTGTGAATTAGTCTCTTGCATCATACCAGGTTGACTAGGCTTCCATGGCCCTATTGGAGCTACATAACATAGTTTCTTTGGTGATTGAATTGCTCCATTGTCCTCTTGGTAAACTTCCTTCAACCTTGGTAACGATGGGAAATATTTAATAGAACGTGATTCTACATGGACAACAAAAATATCAACATCTTATTTTTCCTCATCTTTCATTCTTAACATTTCTACCTGTTCGCTTAGATTACTAATATTCTTGTTTTAAATTCATCAAATAAATTTCCAAGTTTAGCTTAACTTACTGATCTTGATGCTAATTTACTTACTCTTTCCCTTCCTCTTGATATGTGTTTGCATGTTTCACAGACTTCTTCAAATGATAATTGGTATACATCATCTCTACTCATGAGATCAAGAATATCAATCCAATCATTACTAATTGTTCTAAGTACAAGGGTTTTTACTATGCCATGTCCTAAATGATGTAATTTTTCCCTCTTAACATTATACATGAATGTTTCTATTAGATCCTCAAGGCGCTCATTTTCTTTTTGATTCATTCTAAAGATTTCTTCCTTACGTTCACGATCTTTATATTTTTCTAGAAATATATTTTTCATATCATTCCATGATCTTATTGAATTAGTCCCTAAACCCATGAACCATTTAAGAGCTCTATCTTTCAATGTTTCCAGAAACAATCTCAATTTTTGAGTGTTTAATATGTAACCATCAGATCTACAAACAATTTCAAGTTTAAAGAGAAAGGTTTCCAGATCCTCTAACCTCATACCATGGAAATTTAGAAGAAAATATGGAGGGATGTTCTTGATGTGCATACTAACATCAGTATCTTGAATGGGTAATCCAAGAGGATCTTCCTCATTGTCATCATATCCATCCATTTCTCTTACCTCCTCTATCACCTCTTCTTCTTCTATGTGCAAAAATGAATGGAGATGTGACTCTTACTGCACCACGTGATCAAATGGGGGGCAGGGGTTGCTGTTGGAGATTATTTTTTTGAATAAGAATGCTAATGCAATGCAATTTTCTCTCCTTGAAATGAAATATGCCTAATGCAATTTTTTGTTTTTGCATAAATTAAAAAGGAATGAATCAACTAGGGAAGAAAACAATGCATACTTTTACACCTTGAAAACAACACCAAAAAGTGATGAGCCTTAGTATTGTAAAAGGAATGTTGCAAATCCAAATGCTACCACCTTTAATTATCAACCTAGGGTTTGTAAAAACTTAAGAGGTATCAACACTATATGTGCAACATATAATGCATCCTTATTTCACAGTCATGACGTAATGGAGTGAATGTAATGAAATCAAATCCTAAATTAACTGCAATAATGGAAATGCTCGAAATGGAAACCTTAACTTATTGTAGGAAAGAAAAATTATTCTAATTGCATAAATTAAAGACAATGAACTAAATATAAATCATTGCATTTCAAATATTTTAGATCAATTGTTATAGTTCATTGGATGTGACAATCAAGAAAATCATTATTGTATTAACCAATTCATAAATTTGTCCATTAACCCTGAGATGTTTTTCAAGGGTAAAAAGGAAAATCCTAAGTGGTATTTAGTCTTTCATAATCATGGATTTAGAGCCTAGGGGTTATGATTCAACCCAAAGGGACAAAAAACAATATTTTTGAGAAAATTTGGGCAAGTATATACATGTTGGAAGAGTGGTACAGGAAGTTATGGGATTTGCTACGGGAAGGTATAATTAACCGAATGACAAAGTAAACCAAATCCAAACTAGATGGGACAATTTTTTTACATTTAATAGCATGTCTTAGGTCTCCATTCCACGTGGAATCACTAAAAAATACTACCACTAACACATGCTAAAAAATAATAGAAAATTACTAGTCTAAAATATAAAGATTTGAGAACTAGTGAGCTAGTTAATCTATCAAATTCCTAACCTAATCAAGCGAAAATGAAATGGGGTAAATTTTTTATTAAGTTGAATATTTTTATGATCTAATTCAAATGGAATTAACTCAATTTAAGCTTGTTAGCATGTTCTAAAAAATAGCAGAAAATTACTACTATTTTCCACAAGGGACTTCCAAAAACTTAGATTTTGGAATAAACAAACGAATCCAAGTAGCTCAATGATTAATATGACCTTCCAAAGTTGTTCCAAATATGAAATAATACATGAAATCCTACAAAAGAACTTAATTCAACCATTTAACCCAATCCTACAACAAGAAACAACTAATATTAAATGCACAAATAGGAAAAAGCAAGAACAGGAGATGCATGTGAATAAAAAGCAAAAAGAAGAGAAGAAAATTATACAAAAGGGATTTGAGGATCCTAAGATGTCCAAGCCTAATGAAAATCAGAGTCCTATGAAGGATACCAAATTTAGAATGTGAAAATGGTACCAATCTTCATTATTTCCATCAAGACAATTACATCCCAACAACAAATGAAAGTGGAGTTGCAAAAATACAAATGTTCTCCAGAAGAAGACTAAGAAAAATCAACCCCTAGAGGAAAAATTGAATTGGTACTTATACAAAATTATTAGGAAGAACTCTCCATGAAAGAAGGAATATTTCCCCTCCAAAATCCCTCAAATAGTGGATCTAGTTCCCAACACTAGGGATATGCATTAGATGATAGGGAACGCATTCCTAGATTTTCTCAATCATTGGAGCTACAAAATTTGTGCAATAATTTTAGAGTAAATTGTTTATTTATTATCCAATATTGATCCTCCTGTGGTAGGCAGCAATTCCCTAAATTATCTCTTCCTCTAAATCTTCATTATCTGCCCAATGTTCTCACAAAATTCTACAAAAATAAATAATATTTGGCACAAATATGCAATTATCCATAAACCTTCCTAATGAACATATTAAAGTTAAAAATATGTTGTATAATGCAAAAAGAGAGGTTTAATGTGTTGAAGGATGGCCAAAATGGGCCTTAATTTTTTTTTAATTTAGAGGCCCATCAGTAGCTTCAATAGGAATATTTGCAGGTAACCTTTTCCATGTGTGTTTTTCTAGCTCGTTTGGACATGCATGGCTTTGCATGCTGGTGTATGGTTCTCTTGCTATCGATGGTATGGTTTTTCTAGGTTATGATAGTGGATTTTAGCCTAGACTTGCCTTTTTCTGGATTACATGGTGTTGGGATGTCTAATTTAGTTTTTGAGCTTTGGTTTACTAGATGGATTTCGGAATCCAGGGCAGGCGTGGTCTCAAATTTCATTCCCAAAGGCCTAGGAATCCCTTGATCGGTTTTGGTGGGATACATCATAGAGCCTGAGGGATAAGTCTCGATTTAGGGCCTGGTGATCTGGGTTTGGATTGCGGTAAATCCTGAGATACTGGTCCTAATTTAGGGCCTAGTGATCCAAGATTAGATTGTCGTAAATCTAGAGAGACAAGGAGACGAAAAAGTCCTCAAGGATAGTGATATATTCCGGATGGAATTTCAATTTTGGTTCGGTTGTGATTGGAGGATCGGTTTTGGGGTGGTCATGATTTGATGAGGGTGGAGGTGGTTTAACCTCTAGATTCCCTTGGTTGTTATTGGATTGGTTGTTCTATGGGATCCCACATTCATGCTTAGAATATGGCACAGGGGCGATAGGATGAAAGAGAGTTTTGGTTAAGCCATGTCTATGGTTGGGTTGTACATGGAAGTCCCAAACCTAGTCAGATTCTCCTATGATTAATAAAAGATAAGTTCTCTTACTTTTGTATTTGTTCATATGTGGATTTAATGGTTTTCATATCTCTGATATTTATATGGTTTTATGCTAGTTATAACCATGGTTATATGACTGGTTCATGTCATTGTTATTTCATGTATTTACTTGTAATTACTAAATTGATGGATGCAAGACCTAATTGATGTTATAACAGTTCAATGGAGAATGTGGTGATCCTTCTAGTTATATTTCATAAGTGCTTCCAGTCATTCATACTCGTCTTGTATCATAGAACTGTAGGTTGCATTGATGCCAAGTGTTTGACATAATGTTAGGGCCGATTGGGGATGTTTAGGCAAATCCTAAGGTTGATTTTCATTTATTAGTATTGTCCTCATGAATTTGATGGATTTTGGAGGTTATAACAAGTTTTGGGAAAAGGCCAGGATTCTTGGCTAGAAAAGTGGCTCGAATCTCGAGGACACTAGAACATGTTTGTTGAAAAGAGTCCATGGATTTTGGAACATAGGCTTGTGAGAGAAACTTTTGGTTCTTGGTGATGTCATACCTATAGCATGAGAATGATCTGGGGTTAAAACGCTTAAAACATCAGTGGGAATCAAGCACAGGATGTTTGAGTGGCTGACATGCCTCCTGTGGGTGTTGTTGTTGATGTGGATGGGTTTGGTTGATGTGTTCTGTCGATTCCATATCCTTAAGGCCACCAAGGAGGTTGAATACTTTATAGTGGCCTCTCTCATCACATGTTTACCCCATATGGACGGTTGCTTGGATAAACCTTGGAGGAGGGGTGTACATGTTGGTATCAGAGTGTGGATGTGCTCTCCTTGGGTGAAGGTGCTTGGTCATGAATGCATGTTAGATGCATGTGTGTCTCTTACACTTTCATTCCATGTGCTTGTTGCATTGCATAATGATTGATCATGATTGTAGTAAGGTTTTCATGAGGAACTTGATGTTTATTTTGTGGAATGCATGGTCAGAAGTATATGACTAGTTACATGATTATATGTAACTTGATTACATCCTTGTATGTTAGGTTGCATTCTTGATTGTTTGATTACATGTATGTGTCTTGTATTTTGGTTAAAAGAATCGATCTCTTATGCTCGATTACATGCGTTCATGCATATGTGTAGTTGACTAGGAGTTTCTTATGCATGTTGATAGTTGCATGTGGCAATGTGTACATTGGAGTAATGGTTGTTTTCTTACATGAGGTCATAGCATGCATTGTTGATATGACCTTGCATTCATAAATGGACCCTAATTAGAGTGATGCTTATGCGTTGATGCAGTTATTTAATAGTTGTCTATATGTTATTATGTTTATGTTATAAATGTATCACGCTAATTTGATGATCTTATAGAAAAGGTATCCTCCTCGAATTATGCTAAGGTACGTTGGTTTATTTTGATTTAGTTTTGTTGAATAATACGCCTTGCAGAAAAGAGATCAAATGGATAGCAAGGTGGTAGACTACATAGAATCTCCCTATGAATCATATGGGTAGCATGGTGTGGGGAACTCTTCTAAATTGGTAGACACATTGAGAAGCCTGAAGGAAGAAATAAGGAGTTGCAAAATAGACAATGAAAAAATAATTCAAACACAAGAGAAACAAGTAAAGGTTAATGCAATACTTCTTTAGAGTTTATTAATATTGCAACAAAAAGGGCCACTTTAGATTAGCCATGGATAGGAGGACAGAACTAATGGGGCATATGGTAGTAGGTCTCTTAGTAGATGCAAGTCAGATAGATCTGACACGGTGAGAGATGGTAGGCTGTTGGACACTCCAGATAGGAGAGGTGATAGACACAGGTATTATTCCAATTTGGTTCTGACATAGATCATGATTACCATCATTATCATCCTTACTGGAGGAGTGATAGGAGATACTTTCCAGATGAGTTTAACAAATAAAATCCACCTACTTGATGGAGAGATGAAGAAATCCTAGGATGCAGAGGCACGGTTTCTTGGTATAAAGAAATTATTCCAATTGCATGATTATTCAGAAAACATGAAAGCAAAGATCACCACTTTCAGTGTCAAAGGTAAAGTGGCATTTGGTCAGAAGACGTGAAGAGCTTCAAAGGTATACATGAGGAGGATTTGACTTGGCATGCATTTGAGAGGTTATTCAAGAAGAAGTACTTGTTAGAGAAGTACCATGATGATAGAGCTAAGGCATTTTATGAGTTGTGGATGGGTTCTATGACATATAAGGAGTATTCTAGTAAAGTTTTGGAGTTGTTGAGATATGTGCCTATTGTGGCCACCAACAACCCCCTTTTTATTTAGTGTTGTGACTAATACTAAATAAATAGGGACCCTTAGCTAAAATTCAAAAAAATCAATTAGTGGTTGTATTTCCTATTCAATAAAACTTACCATCGTAAACTTAAGAAAATACCTTTGAAAATATCTAAAAAATCTTAAGTTTTGTGATGAGGGAAGACAAAATCTCTCCTTAAAGGATATCGTATCGCAGAAAAGATAACAGGATGCCTCCCTACAAGCCAAAACTCTAAGAATGCGATATTTCAATGCGATATCACATATTAAAAACATATAGATCACATCGCATGCTTTAAAACACACTTATGGTGAAAAACCGCAGAAAACATGATATGCAATATCACATATCACAAAATCGCACCTTGCAAGAAATACATTAATGCGAAATGCACATACTTACGAGTTTGTGATAATGCAACCATGCGATATTGCGATATCACGTTATCGCGATAAAGAAGAAAAGTGATCTTACGAAAGAATGAAAGAGCGAAATTGCGATCATGCGATCATGTGATCATGCGATATTGCGATATTGCGATTATGCGATGGATCATCTCATCGCAAATTTTTCTGGTTCATTATTCAAGGCAAAGTGTTTCCATTAAACGAGACTGGTTATGTGCTTTAAATGCTCATTAATGAAGTAGTTTCCAGTTGTTAATGAAATCTAGTTTTGAGTTTATCAAAGAGCCAGTTCACGTAAGGTGGCATATTTTTAAATGTCTTCGGCAGTCAAAGCATTCCCGTCGTTATTTATTGTCATTACTCTCACCTCACTTGTAAACTATAGGAATGAAGGACAAAAGGTTATACAAAGCAGTGTACAGAAAACTACGGTGAAAATAGGCGAGGCTCTGATATCTGGAGACAGAGAAAAGGCACCCTTGCACAAAGACACAACATGCGACAGAAATGCGGGTATTTTCACCGGGGAAGGCATACATAATCTATTTGAGGAAATAAATCCTAAAGTAATGGGATTTATGGCTACTACAGGCTCATCAAGGTCATCTGAAGCATCATTTGCAGAGTTAACTTGTTCATTCCTGCACCGAAGAGTGGCAAGGCCCAAAATTCTCCCCTGCACAGAAATGGTTAAAGGAATATTAGACAGCGCTGACATCAAGACAAGCAGTTTAGGGCTCAAGGTCAAGAGCTCTCAGAATCATTATTTTCACAAAATTTCAACTTTACATCCGCTACAAGAAAACACGCAAGAGGTGAAAATCGCACTAAGCCCGAATTAAGAAACAAAGGCAGTTTCTGATGTGAGATTAGCGCCTAGCGCTGGGTAAAACTTCTCGAAATGGGAAGTCTCTAATTGCTCAGTCTCCTGTAAGCCCAGTACTGAAAAGATGGTGCCAGCTCTTACTGATTCTGTTTTGCAGCACATTTGAAGGCTGAAGTCAGCCAACTGACTCTTATCAAGAAAATGTTGAATGCTTACGACATTAAGGAGAAAATACAGAAATAGTTAGTTTTAGATTTAAATTTAGAAATAGTTTTATTTTATTTTGCCTAGAAAAAGGACGATCATTTAAACCGTATCCTAAATTTTTGTAAATAAGTTATTTTTAGACATAGTTAGTAGTATTTAAACCCTTCTCATGCATTTAGAGAAGGGTCCATAAATTTATCAAAAACTTGTCCTCAGAACATGCACTTTTGCACCCTCCGAGGAGCTTTTGGTGAATGAATGGAACAAGATTTATTGATTTTTGCATCTGGTATCTGCTACTGATGTTGCACTTTTGTACTCTTAGTTGATGTTGGATTGAGAAGAGATAAATCGTTATCGCTTGAAGCTCATGAGTAGAACTAGTTATAAATGGTACTTTTATTTCTTAACTATTTCTATTTCCTATGTTAAAGTGATATTTAAATTCAGTTATTTATATGTTAATGCTTGAATGTCTGAGTTATCATTTGGCACTTTTGTACAGTGATAGCTATTTATTTGTGCTTAATATATGAGTAGCTTACTTTGTGATAAGTTTTTCACAATTGTTTCACCTAATTTTTTATGTGAAGTGGTTTACCTATATTGAAATATTTTCTTATAACAGTTGAATGATCTTTATTACCGATTGTTATTCGAAATCATTTTATATTGCACAGCAGAAAGGTTATACCCCGGGTTAGTATAGATTTAGATCTTGTTGCTTTTTTCAGAATACAATTGCATATCATTAGATTAAAGTTAGAATTAGAGCATCTTAATTAGGAACTGTTAGATCAGAAATATCATATTCTACACACACACACTCAAATTGGGAAACTGGTCCCATTATCCCCAGTCGGACCCGCTATACCAAACGGAAAAGGAGCTGCCAACCAAGGTCCGGATCGGGCGGGTATCCCCCTTGTTGTTGAACCGATTTTCGGGGCTTCAACATATTTGGCGCTAGAAGGAGGGCATCGAACTATGAATGGCAAGTAATTCCAAATCAAAATACCATTCTGAGAGTAAATCGCCCTCACCATCTCCCTCGACTTCTCCACTTCATTTAGAATCTTTAAATCCACAGTCAAAAGTCGTAGGATAAACAGTTGTTGCTATAAACCCTGATATTTCAGAACAATCTATTTTTGAACCTCCTGAAGTTGAATCTTTGATTCACAAACTTCAGCGATTTTCTATATCCTCTCAAAGATCTGATAAATCTCAAGGCAGCGTGACTTCGCAATATAACCCTGCCCATCCCTTAACCAGATTAAAAAGTGAAAAGTTTGGTGTTCAACCTACTGAATTACCTCTACCCACTAGGAAGAGAGCAAGGAAATCACCTAAAGGGCCTGATAGCGAGACTCTTTCACCATCATCATCCATCTCAACTCCTCACCGCAAAGTGAACCATCCACTCCGCCACTCTAGATTATTGTTCACCAACCTACTGGTACTTCTACATCCCCTTCTCAATCATCTGGAGTTATTATATCCTCATCATCTCGACCTCAGGGATCATCTTCTCCACTTCCTCTCGTTAGTAAATCAGCAATGGCTCAATCTCCATGGAACAATCCAGGGGTAGTCTTAATGCCTGCGCACTTGAGTCAGCTGCCAGCCCATCTTGAAAAATGGTTGCCTAAATTCAATCCTGAAGAAGGCATGGTAGCGGAAGAGCATATCAATAACTTTATGCTATCCATAAATCTTAATGTAGTTACCAACGAAGATGTTGTCATTCGACTTTTCCCATATACCCTCAAAGGAACAGCTGGATCATGGTATTTTTCACTACCATCTGGATCTATTACTAGTTGGGACATCTTCAAGGAAAAATTCCTCATTAAGTTTGGTGATGATAGGTCTACTGTGACGTTGATTAGTGACCCATCAAACCTTAGGGCCCAATCAAAAGAACCCATCAAAGACTTCAATTCTCGTTTCAATAAACTATTAAACAAAATTCCTACCACTTCCAAGCCCAGCGAAGAAGTAAGAAGTGAATGGTACATTACTGCATTACCATCAAATATAGCAATCTTCGTGGATAGGGCTAATAAGACAACTTTAGTTGAAAACATGAAAGAAGCAATAGCTGTAGAGAAATGGATTATAGCCCTTGAAAAGAAGACCGTGACCGAAGAACGGAAGTCTAAGAAGGTAACATTCAAAGAAGATCCCAAGAAAAAGCAATTGAAAGATCCTTTTGATTTAGAAGGATTACAGAAAGTTTTGAAGACCATGTCTAATGAGATGGTTGACATCAAGAAGCAAGTGTCAGAAACTTCTTTAAAGAAGCCCTACATAGCTTTTAAAAGAAATCCTTCAACAGATTCAAAGCCTCCCAATGCTATTACAAACGCTAAATCTGAAGAAGAAGAAGAAACTGAAGGGCAAACTGATGAAGAAGAAGTTGTAGAACTACAAGGAATGTGGGATTCCATCCTCCCACAAGAAGAAGATCAAGAAGCATTCTCAGTTAGTACACGAAGTAGAAATCAGCTTGATCCTCCCCAAACTACCCCTAAGCCAAAGAGTGCAAGCTCAACGATGAAGGATAAAGTCGCAGTTAAGAAAGCAGCATCCAAAGTGACTCAAACCAGCTTAGTCCAAACATATTCATCTACTCCATCTAAAACGCTGATCATTTCGGATGAAATGGAGTACAATGTTATAGAAGATATGAAGAATACTCGGGCCAATATCACTCTTTACGAATTGAGCAAGTTAAAACACCATCAAAAGATAATTTTGAAGGAATTACATGCTGTGCCAGTTGCACCTTTGCCTGGCGCTGTAATTTCTCAAGCGTCCCATGACATGGGTAGACCTCCGACTAATGCGATTAACAAGGTTGATCCAAATGACGTCTTATTAATTGGAGGTAGATCGAGATCTCATACTCCCCCCTTTCTTCTTACTTATGAAATTTTTAATAAAAATGTGCATAATTGTTTAGTGGATTCTGGAGCTTCATCGAATATTTTACCGAAGTCAATATGTACAAAATTTAACATTCAACCACAGAAGTCTTCTGTGCACATAGTCGAGCTAGACCGATCACAAGTTGAGGTAATTGGCGAATTGAATCAGGTTACCATAAGGATTTCATACAACCCAAAGGTATGTCAAGTTATAGATATTTTGGTTGCTGATATTCCAGAATTTTATGGCTTAATTCTTAGCAGGGATTGATCAAAAAAACTTCATGGCTACTTCGCAACTAATTGGTCACACATGTGGTTGCCCTACAATGGTAAACCAAATCAAATAAAAGTTGAATGAGAACGACATCAGAAGTACATAGTAACAAAACTCAAGGGGGAAAATGAACTAGTAGCATATAACAACAATATTATTGGAAATTACTCAGTAGATTCTTTCCTAGGGAATTTTAATGCTCATAGTCACCTTATTTAGAACATTCTGTTTTATCTCAAGTCGAAAATTTTCCTCAAAGAGATAGTTCTAAATGTAT
The DNA here is from genome assembly GCA_000404065.3 of Pinus taeda. Taxonomy (NCBI): domain Eukaryota; kingdom Viridiplantae; phylum Streptophyta; class Pinopsida; order Pinales; family Pinaceae; genus Pinus; species Pinus taeda. Next base: position 15,497 of record APFE031600756.1, on the reverse strand, counting down.
CAATTTTTTAGATAGTCCTGTAAATAAATCTTCATTTTGGAAATTATTTTTTGACGGTTCTAAATCTAACGAAGGAGCAGGAGCAGGATGTGTGTTAGTTAGTTCAGAAGAAGATAAAACTATGTTAACTTACAGGCTTGAATTTGATTGCACCAACAATACAGCTGAGTATGAAGCTTTAGTCCAAGGGTTGTACAAAGCAATCGGATTAAATGTCAAATACCTTCAAGTTTTTGGAGACTCTGAAATTGTAGTCAGACAGGTACGTAATACTATACATTGCTTATCAGGTCATTTAAAACATTATCAATATTTAGTTCAAGATGTGACTGAGCACTTTATAGCATTTAATATTTCATCAATTCCTAGACTCCAGAATGCAAGTGCGGGCCTTTTGGCTAATGTAGCTTCTAAACTTATCCCTTCAGAAGATTTTAGTCGTGATAGATTTTCAATAGAATTAATCTTTAGACCTTCTATTCCTGATAACATCAGAAATTGGAGAATATTCAATGATGATCTTGATATCGTGAGTTTTCTCACATCCGAAGGATCTTATACCAATCAAATAATTGACGAAGACCAACATGACCGACAATTGCAACAAGCTAGCACTAACAATGTTATACCTATGTCGGTAGTCAAAGTAGAAGACCTTTATGATTTAAAAGATCAGTTTAAAAGATCTACTAATTCAAAACTCCAAAGTTCAACTTTGAATTACAAATTAGAAAATCTAGGAACTGATACCAAACCCCAAAACATCAATCTAGGCCTTGGCCTAACTCCCAAAGAGAAATTAGCATATATCTGTCTTTTGAGACAATACAAAAATGTTTTTTCTTGGAACTATGATGAACTTAAAATGTATGACACTTCTATCATCCAACATACTATTCCAATGATGGAAAATGCAAAACCAGTCCAACAAAAGTTGAGAAAAATCCATCCTAATCTAGAAAACCAGATCAAGTCTAAACTCAACAAGTTATTGAAAGCCAAAATAATCTTTCCCGTTCGACATTCCAAATGGGTCTGCAACATGGTCCCTGTTAGAAAGAAAAATGGATATATTAGAATCTGTATTGACTTTCGAAATCTTAACAAAGCCTGCCAAAAGGATAATTTTCCTTTGCCTCCTATGGAACAAATTTTGCAGGCAGTTGCTGGGTCAGAATTAATCTCCTTTTTAGATGGATTTTCAGTATACAATAAAGTGTTGGTACATCCTGACGATCAATTAAAAACCACATTCATAACCAAATGGTGTACCTACGCATATAAAAAAAAGCCTTTTGGTCTGATTAATGCTGGTGCCACATTTCAGAGAGCCATGGACATTGCATTCAAAGGTTTAGTTAATAAGTTTGTGGCAATACATTTGGATGATATAACTGTCTATTCCAAGACACGAAGCAACCATCTCAGAGATTTAAAACAAATCTTCTAACGTTGTTTAAGGTATGAAATTTCACTCAACCCTAAAAAGTCCTTTTTCACATTAAGTGAAGGAAAAATTCTAGGATTCATAGTGTCAAAAACTAGAATTCACATTGACCCTGACAGAATCAAAGAGATTTCCGAAATTTCCCTACCTCACAACAAAAAAGCCATGCAATATTTCCTTGGTCAGATCAACTTTGTAAAGATATTTGTTCTAGATTTTTCAAGAATCGTGTCTCCCTTACAAACGATGATAAAAAAGAACTCAATCTTCAAATGGGGTCAAGACGAATATGAGGCATTCAATCTAATCAAACAAGCAATTATCAATGCTCCATCTTTAGCGACTCCAAATTTTTCAGAGCCTTTTGTTTTATATACATTTTCATCTGACAGATCATACACAACGATACTTACTCAGGCAAATCAAGAGAATGCAGAAGCCCCAATTGCTTTCTTTAGTTCAAATTTATAAGGAGATGAATTAAATTATTTAGATGTGGAGAAACAGGGTTACACTGTTTTCAAAGCAATCAAATATTTCAGACCCTTTTTAATCAAAACCTGCACAAAAATCATTGTACCATTTCCAGCGGTAAGAAATCTTTTAATGCAAAAAGATGTGGGTGAGAAAAGAGCCAATTGGGTTACTGCGTTACAGGAATATGATGTGGAAATCAAACCAGCAAGCATTGTAAAAGGTCAAGGCTTTTGAAAAATGCTGGTTGAAGCATTGCTGATATCTGAAATTCCATCTGCAGACATACAAGTGTACGAGGTAAGGAGTGTACGAGGTAAGCCTAAACGATAATGAGTCATTATATGCCGATATCATTTATTATCTAAAGAATGGGTATGCCCCCTCACACCTCGATCATACTAAGAAAAGAGCTCTAAGGTTGAAAGCCAAACAATATCAACTCTTGAATAATGTTCTTTTTAGGATAAATTATGATTCTGTTCTACTTAGATGTCTTGAAGAATCTGAAGCTAAAAAAGTTTTGCAAGAACTCCATGATGGGCCAGCAGGCGAACACTATGTTGGAGACGCTACTGCACATAAAATCTTACGCGCAGGCTATTACTGGCCCACATTATTCAAAGACCCACACAATTACATGAGGAAATGTCAAGTTTGCCAAACTACCACTGGGAGATAGAAGAAACCGTCCTTACCATTACAGCTAGTCAACATTGAGCGACCTTTTGATCAGTGGGGATTGGACATAATAGGTGAGAACATTCCTCACTCTTCTAAGCAGCATAGATACATCCTTACAGCAACAGGTTACTTTACTAAATGGGTAGAAGCAGTTCCACTCAAGACGGCTAATGTTGAACATATCATTAAATTCATAGATCAATTTATAATCACTAGGTTTGGATTGCCTTCCACTTCAATGTTTGACAATGCATCTTACTTTTTTGGAAATGCAATGACTGAATTTGCAGTTAAAAGAGGTTTCAAACTTAAATATTCTGCCAATTATTACCCATAGGGAAATGGGTTAGCTGAATCTACAAATAAAAACCTAATCAGGGTTATCAAACGAACAGTTGACCAAAATCATAAAAATTGGCATAATTCTTTAATATATGCTTTATGGGCAGATCGAATAATGAAGAAAGCCTCCACTAGTACTTCTCCATTCAATTTAGTTTATGGAAAATAAGTGGTTCTTCCGACTCATTTAGCAATCCCCTCTCTATCTTTAGTTCAATATATTGATGAAGTACCAACTTCCTCCTTATAGCTAAGGCATATGGAAATAATTAAGTTAGAAGAATAGCGAGAACAAGCCAAAAGAACTCACGCTCATCATCAAGCATTAGTGAAATCCTCTTTTGATTCAAACATGATGACCAGAAAAGATTTTCAGATGGGAGATCTAGTTTTAAAATGGGACAAGGCCCACGAGGAAAAAGGAAAACGTACAAAATTTCAACGAATGTGGCTTGGTCCTTTTCAGATTGTAGAAGTCATAGGTCCGTCCACTTTTATGCTGCAGGATTTAGCAGGAAATAGAGATTCTTTACCTGTTAATGGTCAAATCCTAAAAAAATATTTTCCCTAGAAGATTACTCTTTTATTTTGTAGATTCGATTTTTATTTTGATAAAAACAGTTGTGAATGGTTACATTAGGAATTTACAAAAAAGACACCAATTCTCTTTCAGATTTTGATCTTTCGCTTGTATAAATAGAAAATCTTTTGGAAAATTGATCTTTATTATTGGAAGATACAATTAAAGACTCTAGCCTAGATATGATACTAGTTTCAGCTTCATAAAATTTGATGAAAACAACCTTTAGTGAGAAATTGTTTTATATCAGTGTAATGAAAGGTATGAATAACAAAATAAAGATTCTCTATAGAACAGCTCTTACCAAAAAACTCTACTATTTTTGTCCAGAGCTATCTTAAGGAAACAATGACTTCCTCCCTACTAAGGAAATCACAACTTTTAGAGGAACAATCCAAGGATACACTTCATCTTAAAGAGTGAGAGGTCTCATCACGGGTCGGCTTATCATAATCACAGATATTATAACTTGCTGACTTTGCCAATACTGCATACCACAACAGGGCAATGACTCAAGATTGTTGCAATGAAAAGACAAGGGGTCTCATCACTAGCCAGCTTGTTCAACAAAGTTATAAATCAAGTGAATGACTATGTCATAAATTGGCTATCAAACAAAGACATTGTTCTTTAATAGTAAAATAAAATCAAAGCAATAAGTGTGGATGTGGATTCTTCTTTTAGAGTTGTAGGTTTCTTTAAGTAGGATAAAGGATCATTGCTAGGTAACAGTTAACCCTATCCAGGCTATGAACACCTACTGGTAGCAGAGGCTCTACCTACGACAAATGAGCATATTTAAAACTGATTTACAGAGAGGCCTTTGTTTTATCTTTATAAAACTATGTAATGACTGATGTAAATACAAGGACTAGCTTGAGGAAGTGGTAATTAGAGTTGAGAATAGTTGAAACAAAATATCATTGACAGGTTAGAACATAATGTACTTTATCTTTCAATAATAAAGTTTAATTTTCTGGAAAATTTTCTGTTTTGGAAGTATATAAAATTCAAAAGAACGACAGAGATAACTGGTACTTCCAAGTGAATAGCCAATTGTTGTGGCCACCAACAACCCCCCTTTTTATTTAGTGTTGTGACTAATACTAAATAAATAGGGACCCTTAGCTAAAATTCAAAAAAATCAATTAGTGATTGTATTTCCTATTCAATAAAACTTACCATCGTAAACTTAAGAAAATACCTTTGAAAATATCTAAAAAACTTAAGTTTTGTGATGAGGGAAGACAAAATCACTCCTTAAAGGATATCGTATGGCAAAAAAAATAATAGGATGCCTCCCTACAAGCCAAAACTCTAAGAATGCAAGATTGCAATGCGAGATCACATATTAAAAACATATATATCACATCGCATGCTTTAAAATGCACTTATGCTGAAAAACCACAGAAAACACTAATATGAGATATCGCATATCGCAAAATCGCAGCTCGCAAGAAATACATTAACGCGAAATGCGCATACTTACGAGTTTACGATAATGCGACCATGCGATATTGCGATATCGCAATATCGTGATAAAGCAGAAAAGCGATTTTACAAAAGAATGAAAGAGCGAAATTGCGAACATGCGATCATGCGATATTGCGATTATGCGATGCATCGTCTCATCGCAAATTTTTTTGGTTTGTTATTCAAGGCAAAGTGCTTCCATTAAACGAGACTGGTTATGTGCTTTAAATGCTCATTAATGAAGTAGTTTCCAGTTGTTAATGAAATCTAGTTTTGAGTTTATCAAAGAGCCAGTTCACGTAAGGTGGCATATTTTTAAATGTCTTTGGCAGTCAAAGCATTCCCGTCATTATTTATTGTCATTACTCTCACCTCACTTGTAAATTGCAGGAACAAAGGACAAAAGGTTATAAAAATTAGTGTACAGAAAACTACTGTGAAAGTAGGCGAGGCTATGATATCTGAACAGAGAGAAAAGACACCCTTGCACAAAGACACAACATGCAATAGAAACACGGGTATTTTAACCTGGGAAGGCATACATAATGTATTTGAGGAAATAAATCCTAAAGTAATGGGATTTATGGCTACTACAGGCTCATCAAGGTTGTCTGAAGCATCAGTTACAGAGTTAGCTTGTTCATTCCTGCACCGGAGAGCGACAAGGCCCAAAATTCTCCCCTGCATAGAAATGGTTAAAGGAATATTAGACAGTGCTGACATCAAGACAGGCAGTTTAGGGCTCAAGGTCAAGAGCTCTTAGAATCATTATTTTCACAAAATTTCAACTTTACATCCACTACAAGAAAACATGCAAGAGGTTAAAATCGCACCAAGGAAGCCCAGATTAAGAAACAAAGGCAGTGTCCGATGCGCGATTAGCACCTAGCACTCAGTAAAACTTCTCGAAATGGGAAGCCTCTAATTGCTCAGTCTCCTGTAAGCCCAGTACCGAAAAGATGGTGTCAGCTCTTGCTGATTCCGTTTTGCAGCACATTTAAAGGCTGAAGTGAGCTAACTAACTCTTATCAAGCAAATGCTAAATGCTTGCGACATTAAGGAGAAAATACAGAAATAGTTAGTTTTAGATTTAATTTTAGAAATAGTTTTATTTTATTTTGCCTAGAAAAAGGACGTCATTTAAACCGTATCCTAAATTTTTGTAAATAAGTTATTTTTAGACATAGTTAGTAGTATTTAAATCCTTCTCATGCATTTAGAGAAGGGTCCAGAAATTTATCAAAAACTTGTCCTCAGAACATGCACTTTTGCACCCTCCGAGGAGCTTCTGGTGAATGAATGGAACAGGATTTACTGATTTTTTTCATTTGATATCTTCTACTGATGTTGCACTTTTGTACTCTTAGTTGATGTTAGATTGAGAAGAGATAAATCTTTATCGCTTGAAGCTCATGAGTAGAACTAGTTATAAATGGTACTTTTATCTCTTAACTATTTCTATTTGATGTGTTAAAGTGATATTTAAATTCAGTTATTTATATGTTAATGCTTGAATGCCTGAGTTATTATTTGGCACTTTGTACGGTGATAACTATTTATTTGTGCTTAATATATGAGTAGCTTACTGTGTGATAAGTTTTTCAACTGTTTCACCTAACTTTTTATGTGAAGTGGTTTATCTATATTGAATTCTTTTCTTATAATAGTTGAATGATCTTTATTACCAATTGTTATTCGAAATCATTTTAGATCACACAACAGAAAGGTTATACCCCGGGTTGGTATAGATTTAGATGTTGTTGCTTTTTTTTAGAATACAATTGCATATCATTAGATTAAAGTTAGAATTAGAGCAGCTTAATTCGGAATTGTTAGATCAGAAATATCATATTCTACACACACACACACAAATTGGGAAACTAGTCCCATTATCCCCATTCGTACCCACTATAACAAACGGAAAAGGAGGTGCCAACCAAGGTCCGGACCGGGCGGGTATCCCCCTTGTTGTTGAACTGATTTTCGGGGCTTCAACAGTGCCTTACCTCAAGGAGGAGAAGACCAAGGTTCAGAGATTCATCAGTGGACTTCCAGTAGTGTATAGAGACAGGATTGAGTTTGATGAGCCTAGATTGTGAGAGGAGGCCATCCAAAACTTGAAGCACTTTTATGAGCAATCGAAGTGCAAATTTGAGCCTAAAAATGACTTGAAAAGAAATGACAAAGCTAAAGGAAAATGGGCACCAAATAGAGGAAGGTCGCAACATGCAAGTGAGAAATAAAATGTAGTTCCTTACAAGAGGTTCAATACAATTGAGAAGGGACATGGAGAGCAGTAGGCTAGAGGCGATGCTAGGGAACCATTGTAGTGTTGAATATGTGGTAAGGATCATCATAAGAGGGATTGTCCGTAGTATCATAGTGGTGGTAGACCCCAGATCTACAGTGCTCGGGAGGTGCATACAGTTAGTGATGTTGGTCATAGAATTCCTCAGATCTATGCAGTTATGGACAATAGATAGGTAGATCATCAAGCAACGATCATAGAGATGGATAGTAAGCTTTGTGGTCAAGTTGTTTCTATTTTAATAGATCTCAGATATAACTATAGTTATCCTGGCCTGGTGGATAAGCATGGTTTGAGAAAAGAAGTGCATGAAAAATCTTGGTTGTTATAGTTGGCTACAGGTACAAAGAAGTGAGTTCACCACTAGGTAAGAGTTTGTACATTTGAGTTAAATTGTATGCCTATAACAACACATTTGAATGTATTTCCACTAGGATCGTATAGTATGATTTCGCGTATGCATTGGATATACCTTCACATAAACAAAGTGGATTGATTTGACAAGGCCATTGAGTGTGTGGACGATGGTGTGTGTTAGCCTCCTGCTACAGCAAGTTACTCATCTTTCATGATTGACATTTTTACATTCCAAATATGTCATTCTTTGCATGCTGCAATGTTCCATATTTGCTACAGATGCCAGAAAAGGATGCAGGAGAATGTGCCAGTTCAAGTGCCACTGTTGTGTTCCAATTTTGATATACTAGTTTATTTTTGAAGAATTTCCAATTATAGGGAGGTCCAAATAGTTTAATCTTGGTCTCCCTATGGGTCAATTTCCTGTTTTAGAATATAGAGAATTAACATCTGTCCAAACAGCTTAATCTTGGCAGATCCCTAGATAGGTAGAGAAGCAAGGGTGCTCAACAGCTCAATCTGAGCCCCTGGATAAAATAAGTGTAGATGTAGATAGGAGGACAGAAAAAGAAAAAGTTGAATAGCTGGGTCTGCCAGTCTAAGTGCACCCAAACCAAAAAGAAGATATAATGCTAGGTAAGTAGGCTGGGTAGGTAGTTTTGAGGTTGCAGAATGTTGATTTGTGATCAATTTCATGTTTTCAAGTGTCATATCTGTTCAGGTCACAATTATCAGGAAGTGGCCATTTGAAGGACTCAAGAGAGGCATGTCTAACTCCCCCTTCTTCCTCCTTCCCCAAATCATTCACTAACCTCCCAAAGAGGTCAAGATCTGCTTGATATCTCTCAGCTTCACAATTTTCATATCAACTTCCTTGGTAAAGATCTGCTTTGACCAAGGAATATTCATACTCCCGTTATAAATCATTTTTCCCCTTAAAAGGCCTGAGATTCACATACTTAGCGCTTTCTTATCACCTGTCATATTAACTACTAACTTTACTATGTAGCTCCTTATCTATTTCCCCTTCCCCTACTAAAAACTATATTTATAACTCCCCTATATACCTATCCCCTCACCCTGGTTGAAAAATAACCATAAAGTTCACTTGGGAATTGCTAAGTTTATCTGGAACTTAGTAACAACCCTCCTTTTGTCTCAAAAAGCCATCTTCCAATGCAAAGGATCTCTTCCTATGCATTAAGTCCCCCCTCCAAAGTATAAAAAACTTCTTTGTGATGCCCTGGACTCATTCCATGGCATAAATTCCTCCTTCCGTTGCACAAAACCTATGCCCCGCCCCTTTTTCCTAAATTCCCGCCAATAAATAAATTAACCCCGCTCGGATTTAACCCCAAAAAACCCATTTTTCTAATGTTTTTCCCCCACCAAACTAAATATTAAAAATTAATTGGCACGCGGCCCCCTTCTTATCCGTCTGCCACCTTACCTTATCCGCCAGCCATCAGATATGGCGCGCCTGCGATCTACGGTGGGCGGGTATTTTCACGCCCCGACATGCCGAGGGTTAGCGCCCGGGAGATCAGCGGTTTTGCCGTCGCACCCCCGCCATGCGTCGCCCTCCCGGCTGTGGCGGAGCCCCCCCTGCCGATATCGCCCAGGCCCAAAAGCGGTGCGCCACAAACCCGAAAACCGCCCTCCCCTCACGTGACATGAGCGCCACGTCACCTGCCTAGTTGCCGCCATCTCACCCCTTCCTGCCTGCGTCAGCCTGCCACCGTACTGCCACGTCATCGCCTGCCGTACTGTGACATCACCCTGGTGACATCATCACCGTACAAGAGGGTCCCACTACTAATGCCATGCTGACGTCATCCACTATACTGCTGACGTCATGCTGACGTTAGTAGCTGAAAAATCGCGCAAGCGCAAAATTGAGGCTCCGGAGGCCCAGAATGAAATTCTGAGGCAGTTTTCGATGCGCGATTAGCACTTAGCGCTAATCGCGTATCGCTACGGGAAATAGGCCATATTGGGGAATCTTTTGATTCCTCAGCCATTTTTGCGCCGAAAAGGGCAGAAAAGGCCCGATTTTGCAGTAGTTAGCATATTAGAAGTAAGAGAGAGGCCCGGTTCAAGTATCAAAGTGTATCAGAGCAAAAGAGAAGCCAAAATTAATGTCAAAGAGTATCAGAATGCGGCAAAGTGTATCAGTAAAGATCTATCAGCGGCCCAAAGTAGGAAAAAATTAAAGAACCCTCCAGCAAAGTCAAGAAAACAGTAAAGGCAATCAAAGAAACCTCAAATCATACTTACTGCACATCAAAGTCACATAAGATCAGTGGACCAAAACTCAAAGCACAGTTATTACAGAACCACTGCACCAGGTCACCAAGGACACCATATTAATTCATTTTGATCCAGCTGCCTCTGGCACAGCCCAAAGGATATTTACTTGCATTTAATTCCAGCACAAGTTTAGGTTTAAAAGCTTTCCCGTAGACCTATTTAGGTCAGCTGTAATAAATACTTTTGGATATTTTACCTATAAAGACGAACCTTAACAATGTAATGAGGGTTGGTTTTTGTTGGTTGGATGTTTTGCTTGAGCAGAGACTCGCACTGTATAGTTGATAATTTCTATAATCAAAGACTGCTTAAGAGCTTGGAGAATGAATTGCGTACTGTGTTTAATGGTTGAAGAGTGACTATGGAATTCTTGTGCTGATACATGACTCAATAAGTGTTTCTTACCTCTATTTTTCCATTCATATATCATTACCTAAGCAGTAGAAAGAAAGATTAGCTTAGAACTTGTTTAATAGCACTCTATGCTCAATTTCTGCTGTTTCTTTATGTTTTCATCTGTTTTAGGCATAAATATGAATTCCACCTGGCTCATATTTTCCCTAATTCACCATGTATGACAGTTATCCTGGGATTCTTAACTGCCCCTAGATAGAGCTCATTTTCCTTCCCTCTGTTAAGCTGATTGAGAGATTCTTAATTTCCTCCCATTCCTTACATTTCACTCCATCTCTTTAGCTTGAAGGTTGTTTCATGTGCAGCTACCTTGCTCCATATTCCTCTTGTGATCAAGAAAGCCTACCTGCGGTCCTACTCCTTGATTCCATGCCCAATGGTTTGAAACTTATCACTCTATGCATGCCTCTCTGCTTGAACGCATCTTCCTTCCATTCAAACACCATCCAAACCTAAACAAAACCCACTGAACCCAATAGCTAGCCTAAAATCATCATCAACAAAGCTAAACTATCAAGAGAGAGCCCTCTCTAATTCAAGTGGGCTAGAACCTGTAATCCAAAGACTGGTTTGTGGTTACCTCGGCTGTATCTCTTCAGGAGCTTAGGGACAACCTGAGTGATAACATAATGGCGATTCCACTGCAGACCTGCTCAGATAATCTCACAAAACCAGTCCGAAGCTCCGCAGAGGAAGAAACTGACCTTTAAAATTTTCTGTTAACCTGTATTCTTAGAAAAATTCTCAAAAAACAAGCTAGAAGCTGGCTCCCAAGAAGCATTCACGTTACACAAGATCAAATCCAGATCCAAATCCCCCAGCTATTTTTGATAACCCCAATATAATTCCTAAGATCCTTAGAAAACAAGAGCAACAAGAAGGTTTGATTGTTTCGAGTCCTGAAACAATTCAGCGTAGCCATTTAGCAACCCCTGTTAAAGTTATGTGCCATTCAAACCCTACTTCCCCTGGTTCATCATCCACTTCTGCAAACCCTGCTTCCACACCTCCATCCACTGCGAATACCACCACTACTACTCCAATTATCCCAATTTCCCCAGTTGTTCCACTTATCCCAGTTGTTATGGCTAATAGATATGCACCTTTACAGCTGCCTGCAAATCCCGGGGCTATGCCCCAAGACTACCAGACTAAAATTACCTATTTTGATGGCACAAATTCCTACACAACCCTTCAACATACAAAGAAAATGCAAGATTACTTTGAGAGTTATGAGATTGATGATGATAGTGTAAGAATGAAGATTTTTGTCCAAAGTTTGACCAGTGATGTGAGGACTTGGTTTAGAGCACTCCCAGCCAATTCCATAGGAGACCCAGAAGCCTTATATCAGTCCTTTATCAATAGGTTGGAGAAAAAGAAAGACCCCTTGCACATATTATCTGAATATGACACTATCAAAAGAGGCCCTCAGGAGACTGTTTTGGATTACTGTGCAAGGTTCAATAATGTCTACAATGCAATACCACAAAACTTAAGACCTCCACCTGATCTTGCTTTGTACAAATTCCCTGATGGTTTTGATGCTAAAATGGCTTATCAACTAAGGGAAAGAGCCCCTCAAAGCCTTGCAGAGATGCAAAATGTTGCTGTTAGTGTGGAGGAAAACCTAATTGCCAAAAGAAACAGAGCTAGAACCGAGAGAAGAACTACCTTTAAGGAATAACCCTCAGCCTTAGACCAGAATTTGGATGCTATTATCAATGGCATGCATAGGCTAGGAGACAGAGTAGAGAGTGTTGAGAGGAAATCATCATGGGAAGGGAAACAGCCCGACACCATAAGGAATCCAAACTTCAGGAAAAATCAAATTGCAAATGTTGGAAGCGTTAGTCCTGACCATGATATTAGGCCTCCTTTCCAAGAAAACTACGCAGAGGCATCCACATCCAGTGAGCCCACAGAAGAGACTCACATAAAATTGATAGATTCGAAAAATGAGCAGCAAATCTTTCTCACTCAAGAAGATCAAGACTACCCCGGTATAAAACAATTTCAGACCAAGACGGGAGAGTCTTTTGATTTTAAACAAGGTTATGATTCTGTTGTGTATGAGGTCCACAAACAATATAAACTGAGAACAAGAACCATTGAAGTCCCTGTACCAACCAAAGCAAAGGACAACAAACATCCTAATAAGATTAAAGGCAAGGTTGTCATAGCAGAACCAACTGATATTGTTGTCCCAAACCCGCATCAAGTGACTGTAGCGGACATATCAGACATACAACCTCCTACTGATCAGCCTCTACCTTCTTCTTCCTCAAAAGAAAATTTGAACGACACTCCAAAAAATATTCCCAAGACAGAAATACCACAAACTGTCATTCACCATAACATAGACAATCCATAGGAAAACACAGAGACTATTCGTGAAAAGAAGAAATATGCTACTATTAACGCAAAGAATCCATCAGAAAAACCATTCAATTTAGAAGCAGAGATTGGAAAACTTAAAATATCCATCCCCCTCTCAGAACTTGCCAAACATGATGTATATAGGCAAGAAATTCAAAGATCACTTCAACTACCAGAGGTGAGGGATGATGTAAATGTTTTAGATGATACCCCTGAGCTGCTGTTTGGTCCAGAAGTTAATGGAAAAACAACATATGGATTTGTTCCACCTTTTTATGTCAGTCTGCACATACATGACAAAATCTTGCACAATGCTATGTTTTACTCAGGTGCCTCACACAATCTTATGCCCAAAGCTATGATGGAAAAGCTAAACCTTGATGTCACAAGACCCTACAAGGATCTATACTCCTTTGACTCAAGTCAAGTCAAATGCTTAGGATTAATAAAAGACCTTTGTGTGTCTTTAATCCAATTTCCCAACAAGACAATCCTAATGGACGTAGTAGTTGATAACATTCCAACAAAATATGGTATGCTCCTATCAAGATCATGGGGAGCAAAACTCCAAGTATCCATTCAACTCGACCTCTCTTATGCCACTATATCTGTCTTTGGGCAACCAAAGAGACTATATAGAGAAACACTGATAGAGTATGTGGTGAGTAGTGAGGAGATGCCCCAAAATTTTCCAATTTACTCAATCCATTCTGACATGGATTCATTTATTCTTTTTAATGATGATAACGATCCTCCAACTCATGAGAAGCCTCTAGCTTCAGAGCTAGAGACTTGCATAAATGAAGAACCAGTTGTTCGTGCCCATGAAATAGTCACAACAGTCAAGGCAGCCAGTAAACAAGAAGAACCTCCTCAAACCGAAATTCTAGATCTGCCCAATCCTAAAATAACTGAAACTCTTGATACAAACCAAAAACAAGAAATTACATAGTATTTAGAGTTTGATGGTTCTGTCAACAAGTTAGGAGCAGGGGCAGGTGTACGGATTCACAATACACATGACAATCATGCAGAAGGCCATGCCTACAGACTAAATTTCAGATGTACCAACAACATGGCAGAGTATGAAGCTCTCCTATTAGGCCTAAAACTGCTCAAAGTTCTAGAAGCTACAAAAGTGTCCATTCTAGGTGACTCTGATTTGATCATCCAACAAATGAAGGGCAACTTCGTTACTAATGACAATAGGATGAGGGCCTATAGGACTACTGCAACAGATATACTTAACACCTTCGCTGAATCCGCGCTTGCCAATATTTCTAGAAACCATAACATACATGCCCACAGTCTAGCCACTTTTGCTAGTACATGCAAGCTTCCCTTTGAGACAAATCACCATTTTACTGCTGAGATAAAACATAGGCATGCTGTTCCTAACAATATTAGAGATTGGCAAGTATTTGAAAATGATTCCCACATTAAAAATTTCCTCACTCTTGAGGGCGAGTTTTCAAATTTAAACATTGACATGGAAGCCGTGAACAATTCCCAACAACAAACAAATGAAAATCAGCAGGCTGTAACAGCTTCAACAGCAAAACATATCCTGAACCCAACTGTTTTTGACAATGCAAACATAGAACAACTGAAACATATGCATTTAGAGGAAACCACCAAAGCAGAGGCTAAGTTCATTGATCTGAAGAATAATTTTTTGCCTGCTGGCCTCACTACATTAGAAGATATGTTTGATGACAATGACGTGCCCAAAAGGCCAAAAATGGAGCCTTTAGATGCTTCTATAGAAGAACACAACATAGGGACAGTAGAATAGCCCAAAATGATTAAATTGTCCAAAAATCTGCCCCATGATCAAAAGCCAAAGTATGTGGATTTGTTCAAAGAGTTCAAAGATGTATTTTCTTGGAGTTATGAGGACTTGAAGTCCTATGACACCTCTGTAATTCAACATACCATTCCCTTAAAACCAAATCAAAAACCAATAAAGTAGAAACTTAGAATAATAAACACTATGCTTCTTCCCCTCATTGAGAAGGAAGTAAAGAGAATGTTTGAAGCAGGTATTATAGCACCCATCAGATTCTCTGAATGGGTATCCAATCTTATTCCCACAAGAAAAAAATCAGGTGAGATCAGACTGTGTGTAGACCTAAGAAACTTAAACCAGGTCTCTTTCAAAGACCACTACCCTCTGCCTAAAATGGACCACATCCTATAAAGAGTAGTGGGTTCCTCTAGGATTTCTTTACTAGATGGATTCTCAGGT
>APFE031600753.1:33805-48984 GCA_000404065.3 Pinus taeda | reverse complement strand
TTTTTTAAATCTTAAAAGTTACATAATGCTATTTTTTATTTATAGAATTTTTGAAATGTAAAATCAATGTATTTATTTTATTTTACTAAAATGTATCATAAAAGTTAAATTAAATTTTTATTTTTAATACATTATTATTTTATATCAGCGAAAATGTTATAAAATGTAAAATATGGAGTATGCTTTAAAATTGTTATTTTTGGTTAGGAGTGGTTAAGATGTTATGTGAGCTTTTTCTACATAACATGATTTGTGAATATGCTAGCCTACACATGATTGTACACATCTTCTCCTATATAGGGGACTTGCAGTTGTGCGTCGTTATCCTTCATGAGAAATTAGGTGGAGTGGCATCTTGCCATGAAGTCAGCTGATAGAAATGAGGAGAAGGTAGCCTTGTGGATAAGAGCAGAATCGGGCATGGCCATTGAAATGAGGTGCGAGTTTAGAAGGTTTCTTAGTACTCGTAATATGGTAGAATAATCAAACCTCTACAGAAGGAGGATTGTTGGATTTTTCCTCAATGTCTTTGCACAACTAAAAAGTCGGGCATTGACTAGATGCCTGAAACGTACAGAGGATGGTAATGTAAGCTGTAGGAGAGTGATCTTTTGGGTTTCCTAGTTTTGTGGTCGTTGTTCCTAGTTTTGTGGTCGTTGTTACAGGAGTCCAAGAATATGCCCGAATTGTGAAATCAATGAGAGCTTTCTCGATAGGACTTAAATTTAAGTATCCCTCGATCTGGCTTTCAGTCGAAGACTATCAACCCTATTACAAATTGTGAAATTATGAAGATGAATCATGGCTGCATCAGCTGATGGCTGCTGGTTGCTGAGAGTTATAGATCAACTAACGAAGATACTGCTGGTGCTTATAATTTGACAGAGTAACATCGACGATACAACAATGGGACCTGAATATTCTCCAAGAGGACATGCAGTGGCTTCAGTTGGGGAGGAGATGTTGTGTGCAGTCTTTAAGCATATCTTCGACACCTCTTTCCCTATTTTTGATCATTTTTTCCCTTTAAACCTATGAACTTTATGTCACAAATGCCACTTTCCCTTGTTATAAGAGAAATATTATCTCCAACATATTATTTTCGATTTTTTGTTAAATATCAAATGAAGTAATGTCTTTTTGGGATGACTAACCATGATAATTGTGGAAGAGGCCTTCTAGTTATTTTTTTTCTTTCAAGTGTTGCCCACCTCATGTGAATAGGATCAAATCCGCGCAGGACAAGTGATAAAGATGCTCCACTATCACAATCCTGCATAACTCAGCGAACATGATATCCCAACGCTATTAATACATTCTCCAGGTTATAAGCAACCAAACAATATCATGGAGTCAATTAGTTCTGTGACAATTCAATCATTATATATATATAGTGATTAGATGTGATAATGAAAGCATCATTAAATTGCAGCGCAATTCTCTGTCATGGAATGTTGCAATTCTCTGTCATGTAATGTCAAAATATATAGACACACAATATTATTTTGTAAGAGAAAAAGTCGAGTGAAAATAAATTGATTTAATATATTGTATATAAAATATATTGTAATATAAATAAGAATATGGGTGACATATTTACTAAATGTTTTGGAAAATGCTAAATTTGAATTTGGTAGAAATAAATTATGTGTTGCAGAAAATCCACATTATATTATAAACCTACACCAAGTTAAAGTACAGGTGGTAATTAAAAAAAAGTATTAGAATAATAATCACTCCTATTAAAAATAACTTAAAACAAGTTAAAGTATAAGTCTTGATTAAGGAAAAGTATTAGAATAATAATAATTGCCCCTGTTAATAGGACGGTGAGTAATTAGTAGGAAATTTAATAATAATTAGTGCTGCGGGAAATTTAATAGTTCATAATAGTCGACATATTTAAGTAAGAAATAAATAGCCGTCAATGAAACCTCTCTAGATTTACCAAATCTCTGTTAATTACTTGCATCTCCGCGACTATCCATCGCTCCTATGGTTGATTCAACATCCACGTAGAGTAAACGGAGCGACTGAAGAACACCAGCTAAATGAACCGCAACCATGCTATTAAGCAAATCTCAGGTCCGGGATAAAATCTTAAGTCAAAATTCTTTTTTAATATAAATCATGCATATAAGCTCTCACCCTAAATCATTCTTATAAGCTTAAATATAAATCACCTTATTGGCAGAAATAAATTAAAAGTATCATCATTATTATTTTAGATAAAATTATATTAAGAAAAACCCAAAAACAAATATATGATAGAAGTATATCAAACATTTAAAATATATTTTAATTATTATTGTAAATTTAAATATAACTCTTTTCAAGCTCAATAAAAGGAATTTAGACGACAAAAATATCATTTAAAAAGTGTTTTAAAAAAATTCTTAAGTTGACATTGTACGGGGAAGCTATCAACCTCAAAGAGAATTGAAAATGAAATCCGTACTTTTGGACATGACAATTAATTCTAGCGTCTTCCATCGTTAAACCCCTCGGTGAAACAAATCTCGGGCCTTCACTGCCTCGTTCCCTCGTCGCTTTAAACAACAAAGCAAAGAAACAGAAACGAACTAAATTTCATTGCCGTGATGTCATCCTTAAAAATTGAGGTCACTCCTTCAACATGACATTGTAGTTAATCGAATTCTGTATCAGTGAATTGGCATTAGATCGATTACACCTGAATGCAACTTAATAAACACGATCCAAAGAAGAAGAAGAATCAAAATATACACAAGCTTTTCAAGCAGCGCCAGCGACTGTTTCCATAGAACAGAAATCGGAGAAGTTATTAGGTATTAGAGTGTCTGTAGCAAAAAGCATTTGGCACTCTTCTAAGGTTCCCACACATTTCTCTTCGTTGAAAAGCTTTCGCTGAATTCGACGCGAAGTGACGAGAATGTGAAGCATTTGCTGAGCGGAAAGACTCTTACTGGATCTCCGCAGTGCCATGCGTTCGTACGAGAACTGCTCCAGCTGCAGCTGTTGTGGACTTTCTTCGGAATTGGATGGAGATGGAAATGAAGACAGATATTCCAGAACGTGCACTTATACCTGCATAAATTTCACGTATTTAGAGGCTTCTTCCAGCATTCTAACGGTATCCACAGCTTGGAACTTAACGGAACATGTTTCTCCAAGCAACAAATTTTTTTCGCTAATTTTCTTCCTCCTTTCACGCGCTGCACTGCTCTGAGGCTGCCCTGAATCGAACGTTGGTTTACGATCAAGCAAATGCTAATGCTGTTTCTCGTCAGAATCTCTTTGCAGGGAAGATGATGCGCTGGAGCAAGAAAGCCGAGGAGAGGGTAAGATGAAATCAGAGGAGAACTGACGATTCGCCAGGAAAATATTCCATGATGAAGTTTGATTGCTTCGGACTGTGTGATGGCCGAGCGCAGCATCCAGCAGGAGGTTCTGCAATATGTCTTCCAGAGCATAGCAGCTGGAGGTTCCTGCAAGCTTAGCCGGCGATTCTTTGCAGCAGGAGGGGAATAACTGATTTTGCAGTAATGGTATTGCTAGGGTTTGAGTAGATTCTGGAGGTGGGAAGTAGTGATTCATTAGTGGAAATGAGTGTTAGTTAGGGGACACTGAATTGAAAACGCAGCCGACGACTTCCTCCACCGGGTCGGTGGTCTTCAGGATTTTCCCGCCAATGTCTCCACAGGAGTACATGATGCTGCCGCAGATAGCTGAGAGAGTACCGTCCTCAACAGGAGGTTGCAGAGACACTTGCACCTGCTTGGCCTGCACTGCGGCCTCACTACCATTACAAGACATTTCTGTGCCAAGAATCTGAGTGACCAGAGCGGCCTGGTGCTCTTCAAAATTTGACAAAGCTGAAGGCATTCCTCCTTCGAATTCGACATTGGTTGAGTCGTGCAGGGATTCGAACATGGCGTGTTGATGCTGTGCCATTAAGTCTGGTTGCCAGTGGTTCATGGAGCACGAGAGCAGCAGGATTATCAAGAACTTCGTCATGCCAAGGTAAGTACGAATAACCTAAATATGAATGATTATCATTAGCTGCAAGATTTCTCTAAGCGGATGAAGCGTAGGCTTAATTTCCGCAGACGCAAGTTTTTGATCATGCAAACCTTCCATTACCATTCCCATTCCCATGCAGAGCTCCATGGAAAAGTTAAAGTAAGAACTGGGATCGATCCTCACCCACCTCAACAAATTCCCAATCCAAACACCAAAAGAATCCTGAAATCCAGAAATTAAAGCCAGTACATTCTTTAATCCAAGGTTCTAACCACCAAATTGACATATGGGGGAGCCATAGAGGAGTTAGCTTGCAACCACGTGGAGAGATTAAATTCCTGCTACCTAAGTGACAGAAGCGTCAGCTACAGATCAAAGTCTGCAAATTTGTCAAACGCTCTAGCTAAATTTGCACATTCATCTGATCACCTGTGACTACTGAAACTGATACATACAAACCAAACGAGGAAAAGAAGGAAACGTTAGAAGGCCGTACCTTAAAATAAGGGTTTGAATCGCATGCAATGTGTATATATCATTCATAAATTGCACCGCGCGTATTATTTATTTAGGCCCAACTGTTACACTATTTCTGTCGTTGGCAGGACAGTGATAATTTTTGAACGGGCCTGTAAGAACGCGGCGGTTGATTTGGTTCCTCGCACCACCCTTTGTAATCAAAAGACGTCTATGTTGTCCCAAAAAAACAGGCCTTCCCTACGGTCCACAATTTTGCTTCCAAAGTCATTTTTTCATCTTAATTTTATATATATTTTTAATTTGAATATTAAAGTTTTTACTGGTTTTTAAATTTTGGAAATGGATTCAGTGCCGTGATACCCAATATTGAAACTTTTAAAGAACGTGTTCTCCCCGAGGGTAGTCCGACAGAACTATCTTTCTAAACGCAAAAAATTGTAACATTGTCACAAGAGCTCTTGTCACAACGTGTGAATTGCCCAACGTGTGGCATTGGCCAAATATTTAACATTTTCTATCGTTAACTTGTTTCCCAAACTACGGCTAACATTCATTTTATTTAACATGTTTAAAATATTAATGTGCGGAATACATTAATAAAACACATAACTCGCAAGAGACATAGTCTAACAGTGTGCAAATAAGAATTATAATGAAATTATGTTTCTTTACAAATGACCAGGAGAAGAACTCGACCGACATTTTTACACTTATATAAAATCGTTGTCATGGAGCTCAACCGGTCCACCGACTTGGTCGCTGCACTGTTTAGCACTGCACGAGACCAACTCTGCATTTCACCTGAACGCTATGTAGTTCACCATATCATGTGAGTGCACTTGCCCATAGCTCGTGTAGCCTCACCATTCACCGTTTGTTGTCACCGAACTCACCATGCCCACAACTCGTCGTTTTCTGTCACACAACTCACCGCACCCGCAGTTCGTCGTTTCGTGTCGCACAACTTCACCGCACCGTAGCTCGTCGATCACCATCACCCAACTCACTATACTGCAACTTGTCATTTTGGTCGACAAGCGCCCAACACCGAGTCACCCTGCCCATGGGTTTCCACACCCAAGTCTACCTTGTTAGCTCGTCGTGATCCTACTGTCCACTCGGCGGTGTGACTTGCATTCGTCCACCAAGTCTGCCCGCACCCCGTGGTAACCTTCTACCCGACTCTGCGTTTGGGTTCAACTTCACTGTCCATTGTGTAGGCTCATCTGAGCTTGCCACTAAGGTAACCCACACCCTAATCGCAGAGCTCCTCCTTGACTCGTGAGATGGTTCGTTGTGTTGATGGCTTTTGCCACCAATGCCTTTGCTAGTTTATATGATGGCTCGCCAAAGTGGGGGCTTTGACCTATGGCAAATCCGACACAACTTTCCGACATTTCACCACATTCAACTCGTCGGGTTGCTGTAGGGCACCCACCCATATAAGTCTGCGGCGCTTCGACACTTAGCCATTTTTCCAATGATTCATCATGTGTCAGCTCGCCCGCTCACCTAGCCAGCTCATCGACTTGTTCGAGCGCGCGCACAACTCACTATTTCGTCCACCCAACGCATTGCCCGCTCGTTGTGCGCCGTCACCAACTCTCACCAAAGTTCGATTAAACGCGTCCGTCTCGCCTGAGCACCATTGACTCGTGTGCATTACATTCTCCCCCACCTAAAGTCATTATCATCCTCAGCAATCAGGCTATCCTTCTTATCTTCCTATCGTACTTCACAATCCTTTTCTTCCATCTCCACAGTGAGTCCTCCATTTCCCAGCTATCCTCCTCCAGTGCATCCTTCCATCTAATGAGAAATTCCCGTCTCATATTACTCCCAAGTCTCGTCGTTCGAAGATCTAAATATTCTCCAACACAAGATTTGGTCTATCAACAATCATGGCTGGCCCCCTCGGTGGCTCCACTTTGTAAGGATGTTCTACATAAAGTCGACACTTCTTCAACTGACAGATATGGAAAACAAGATATCTCATATGCATGTGGCATTGAAGCTCCAACTCATAGGCAATCTCCCCCACTCGCTTCTTCACTCGAAATGGTCCTTCATACCTCCTCGTCAAAGATCTTGCAGTCCCTTTAGGTGGTTGAAACTGATCTCTGGTAATCCTGAGAAAAACTGTATCTCCCACACTAAAGTGTGCATCCCGCCTATCCTTATTTGCGCATTTCTTCATCCTCCTTGTAGCTTCGTGCAAGCGCAACCGTGCTAACTCCAAAATTTCATCCCACGTATTCATGAACTTCTTTGCATGAGGACTCCTCAAGAAACCTCCTATCAATACAGTGTGCGAAGCGACTGGCAACTGTCCATTTACCAACTCAAATGGACTATACCCTATTACGGAACTTTTCTGCATGTTGTAGCTGAACTGAGCTACATCCAAGAGTTTAGGCCAATTCTTCTAATTAGCCGTCACATAATGTCTCAAGCAGTTCTCCAGCAATGCATTGATTCAAAAAGTCTGCCCATCTGTCTACGGATTATAACTTGAACACATCAATAATTCTGTCCCAACTATCTTGAATAGTTTGGTCCAAAATCCGTGTGTAAATTGCGGATCTCAGTCCAACACAATGCTCAATGACATTCTCCAATACTTCACTATGTCCCTGAAGAAAAACTCCACAGCCTTCTCAGATCCACAAGGTATCCTCATTGGAACTAAGAAAAAATACTTGGAAAAATGATCAATCACGACCATGATCCCGTTATATCCCTGTACCTGCGGTAACTGAGTGATGAAGTCCATCGAGACACTCACCCATTATCTCTCTAGAATCGATAAAGCCTGCAACAATCCTCCTTGCCTCCAAGTGGCCTTTTTGTCCTACTGAAAAATGATGCACGTATGTACATACTCCTCTACATCCTCCCTCATCTTTTCCCAAAAGAATCCTCTCTCCAATAATGCCAAAGAATGACACTACCCTGGGTGGCTAGCCCATGGAGAATTGTGGCATTCTTTCAAAAGGTGCCTCCTAAGCCCAAATGACTTTCAAACATAGAGTCGGTTCCTACAGAATAAGAGTCCATCTCAGAGGAAAAACTTTTGTGTCTTCCCCTTCTTTATCTGCTTCACTATATTATATGCTTGATTATTAGTCTCAATGCTCTCCTTGAGCTTATTCTACATCTCTTTTATCATCTGTACTCGACTCCTACTTCATGATGCCCAGTCTTTCTCCCCCTCCAATGTTGCTAGCTGTCCCTTCCTACTAACGGCATTTGCAACTGCATTGACTCTACCCGGCTTGTACTCAATAGTCATGTCTAACTCTGCTAAAAAGTCCTGCCAACGAACTTGCTTCACTGATAGCTTTGGTTGTGATGCAAAATAACTTGTTGTAAGTTTTTCAGTCTTGACAACAATATGCTTCCTTCTCATGAACCGGATACCTCCATTCTCTATCTTACAACTTCCGAATCTCATATGCCACCAGATGCCCATCCTGCATAAGAACGCCTCTTATGGAAAAATCTAAAGCATCTATGTGTACCTCAAATGGTTGCTCAAAGTCCGGTAACTTCAGTATCGACGCTGAAACCATCCTCTTGTTTAGATCATCAAATGTCATCTGACATTTCTCCGTCCAACTCCATTGCTTGTCCTTCTTTAAAAGGTCAATTAGTGACGACGTTACTTTGGAATACCCCTCTACAAACTTCCGTTGGTAGTTGGTCATGCCCAAAAACACCCTCATATCATGGAAATTCTTTGGTTCAACCCAATCCTCTATTGCCTTCACCATGTTCGGCTCCATCTATATGTACCCTCGACCCACAATATGTCCAAGGAACGAAATCTCGGTTTGGGCAAACACGCACTTCGAATTCTTCAAGTATAGCTGACTCTTCTTCAACACCTCAAACACCAAAGCCAAGTGCCTCTTATGGTTCTCCATGTTATCATTGTACACCACGATGTCATCCAAGTACACCCCACAAATATATCCAAGTATGGATGTAGTACATCATTCATCAAAGGGAAAAATGTCGCAGGAGCATTACAGAACCCAAATGGCATGACAAGGAATTCAAAGCTTCCAAACCTTGTCACGACCGCGGCCTTCCTCACATATCCTTCCACTATCCGCACTTTATAGTACATATGCCTCAAATTGAGCTTGGAAAACACTCAAGCTTACAACACATCCATAACTCATTCATATCTTTCTTCTGCTAGAACAATACCAGAGCTCCATAGGGGGAACTTGAAGGTCTTATGAAACCTGCATCAATTAACTCCTTTAACTATCGTTTCAACTCCTTCAACTCAGGTCTTGACAATCGATATGGATCTTTAGCCAGAGGTTGTTTCCCTAGCTCTAGTTCAATGCTATGGTCCACCACATGCCTTGGTGGAAGCTTCTTTGGTAGCTCATCGAGCATCAAATCTTCATACTTGGCCAACACCTCAGAAATCTCAGCTCGAACATGCATCCCCACTCCATCATCGCTATCGACCTCTCTAATAACTATCGCATATGTCTCTACATCTGACTAGCCATGTCGTCATGAAGTTATGTGTCGCCCCCATGTCCACTAGTTCTTGGATGGTCTTGCCATGAACTAGCAAGTCTAAGAAACCCAAACTATGAATCCAAGATTTCCTTCACACAACTTCAGACTGAATACATACCTGGTCTCTACAATTTTCTCTGATACCATGTGTCATGCCCTCAATTTTCGTGAATTACCCAACGTGCGGCATCGGCCAAACACTTAACTTTTTCCATCGTTAACTTGTTACCCAAACTACGCCTAACATTCATCTTATTTAACATGTTTAAAACATTAATGTGCGGAATACATCAATAAAACACATAACTAGCAAGAGACACAGTCCAACAGTATGCAAGAAAGAATTATAATGAAATTCTATTTCTTTACAAATGACCGGGACAAGAACTTGACCGATGTTTTTACACTTATACAAAATCGTTGTCATGCAGCTCGGCCAATCCACTGACCCGGCTGTTGCACTATTCAGCGCTGCACGAGACCAACTTTGCATTTCACTAGAATGCTATGTCATTCACCGTGTCATTCAGCATGGGTGCACTTGCCTGCAACTCGTGCAACCTCACCATTCACCTATTGTTGTTGCTCGACTCTCTGTGCTTGCAGCTCTTCGTTTGTTGTCGCATGACTCATCACACCCGCAGTTCATCATTTCGTATTGCATGAATTCACCACACCGTAGCTCGTTGTTCACTATCACCCGACTCGCTATACCGTAGCTCGTCGTTTCGTTCGATGGGCGCCCAACACTGGGTCAGCTTGCCCGCATGTTTCCACACCCAAGTGTCTTGTGTTATCTCATCGCGGCTCCACCTTCCACTCGACGGTGCGACCTGCGGTTTGTCCACCAATTCTGCCCGTGCCCCGTGGTAACTGCCTACCCAACTCTGCGTTTGCATTCAACTTCACCACCCGTTGTGTGGGCTCATCCCAGCGCGCCGCTAAGGCAGGTCGCACCCTAACTGCAAAGCTCCTCCTTAATTTGTGAGATGATCCATTGTGTTGATGTCTTTTGTCACCAATGCCTTTGCCAATTTATATGATGGCTCGCCAAAGTGGGGGCTTCGGCTTATGGCCAAGCCAACCCAACTTTTCGGTGTTTCACCACATTCAACTCATTGGCTTGGTGTAGGGCGCCCACCCATGGGACCGCCGACCCATATAAGTCTGTGATGCTTTGACACTTAGCCATTTTTCCAATGACTTTTCGCGTGTCAACTAGCCCGCTCGCCCAACCAGCGAGTCACCCTGTTCGAGCGCACGCACAACTCGTCGTTCTGTCTGGCCGGCTCATCGCCTACCAGTCATGCGCCCGTCATCAACTCTCACCAAAGTTCGGTTAAACACCCCTAGAGGGTGCGCCCATCTTGCCCGACCGCACCAATGACTCATGGGCGTTACACTTCCTGTCCCCTTCTATCTCGTCTCCATGCACCGCAATTATGCTATGCTCCGTTCCTATCGCCCGTCTCCCGTTCAGCGTCGTCGCCATGCAACACAATTATGCCATCCCTCGGTCCCATCACCTCGATGTTTGCCATCCACGTTTGTGCTTAGACATAAGTTATCTAAGTGTGGTTTGCGATTAAAGAGCTATCTAAAGGAATGAGATGTTCGTATATTTATTGTGACGTAAATGGTTTGTATAACAATGGTTCTTTAAATAATATCATTGTGATATCAAATTATAATAATCCTGGGATTTCAATTATGAAAATATGATCATTATTAAATATTATTAGATAGTTTTTAAATCTAAATGTACATAATGCTAGTTTTTATCTATATCATTTTTGAAATGTAATATAAATGTATTTATTTTACGACAGATGTATGTAAGGGTATGAGGTGGGTGTCTAACGTGTAATGGTATGAGGTGGGAGTCTATTTATTGTGACGTCAGGGTATCATAGTTTATGTTTCTATAATAATTGTTTTTCCCGTCACAAGGTACTATGCATTCTTAATCAAATCAATCCGTACATTAACTCATTTGAATAATATCATGCTTATATCAAATTATAATAATGCAAGAATTTCAATTATGAAAAATCATGTAAATCTAATCATAATTAAATATTATTTGATAATTTTTTTAAATCTTAAAGGTTACATAATGCTATTTTTTATTTATAGAATTTCTGAAATGTAAAATCAGTGTATTTATTTTATTTTATTAAAATTCACTATAAAGTTTAAATTAAATTTTTATTTAATACATATTATTTTATATTAGCGAAAATGTTATAAAATAATATTATTAATAAATAACGGTATGGAGTATGTTTGAAAATTGTTATTTTTGGTTAAGAGTTTGTTTTTTTAGGACTTAGCGAAACAAGTTAACAGTTCAAGATTGAGATGCATCTGGTAGGAGTGAAAGTCTGCCTCTTACAAATCATCAACAAGTTATTCTAGGTGGCTTGATTTTCTTTGAGTAATGATGTTGAGTCAACATGCATTTATTCTTAGTAGATAAAAATAATTATCCTCACTGAACAACTAAATTATGATAAATTTTCTCACTGTTTAAAAAAAATCATTGTCAATAAACTAACCGACTAATATTCAATTAAAAAAATATTATAACTTTGGATTTTTTTATGAGACAAGATTACATTCAACATGTCAAAGATTTGTTTATTTTGGGTCACAACATGATTTGGGGTTATTTTCGATTCGAAAAGGTTCCGTTCACCACGTCAAAGATTTGGGTTTTTTTGGTTTGACAAGATTATATCCATTACATCGTAATATTTGATTTGGGTTTTTTTGGTTTGACAAGATTATATCCATTACATCGTAATATTTGTATTTGTTTTTTTTTATTTGACAAGATTATATTCAACGTCCTAAGGACGGATTTGGGTTTTGTTTGTAAATTAACTTCTAGATTTTACCTACCTAAATCCAATGTAGAAATGAAAATTTCCTTTTTTGTTCTTTTAAAAAAAATTATATAATTGTAAGTTTTTATAATTTATGTTAAATTTTTAATATTATTTTATTAGTTTTCAAGGGATAAAAAATATAGTGGTTGGTCTTCTTTTACTATTAAGGTACTTAAATGAATGGAGAAATAGAGGTTTTTAACTTGAAAATGATAAAAAATTATTTATTTTAAAATTAAAATGAGTATGTCTTAAAGTATAAGGTTTGCTAATGTAATTGTAGACTAAAAATTGAATAACCAATTTAGGAAATAAGTAAGAAGAGGATGAAGAAATAAACATCACTCAAAGTTGGGGGAGTTTGATTCTTTAACTAGTTTTGGTATCAAGGGAGACCCAAATGAGCCTCAATGTGTTGTAGATATCTGCCTATGCCACAAACCAAGAGGTGAAGTTCATCAAGAATAAGGAGGATCTCCTCCTTAGCTTCATTATCATTTTTCAAAAAGATAGGGAGATGGGTGAAACACCTAGGGTAACTGATGGGACCCCAAAGAAAATGACAAAACACGGTTTTAATATGAAACTATGGATGGTGAAAACCCATCCTTATAGATCTTAAACAAAAGGCTATAGATGTGGAAAAAATGGCTGAAAGTGCTGCAAAAACTTAGACTATTCATTCAGATAAAATTCTCCTATAAAGGTGGAAGCATAGTAGAAGCCCTAAGGCGCTAAATGCCACTTCGATGAGTAAACCAGAGTAGATCAAGGCCTCAGTGGGATGAAACAAAGGTTAAACAACCCAACAAACATCTCTAAGAAAAACCTTGAAATAGATTTAATAAAAACTTGTAAACCCTAAAATCGCAAGTACTAACCTACTTTCAGGTGAGATCGCACATTTTGGGCTGAAAGGTGCGCTCCATACTCCAGATCCAATTTATGGGCTAAAAAGTGTGATTTTTGCTCCTTGATTCTCGGTTATTACATCTCAGAAAAAACTGTCATCTTTGTCGCAACTAGTTCTTGTGACCTTTGGAAAAGACCAAAGAACTTGCAGAAGTCATAAATTTAACAATATAGGGTTAAAAATATAGAAAGCAGCATTAAGAGACTAAAAAGAGAAGAAACCCTAAGCTAGAAATCGAAGGTCACCCAAGTTTCTGGATATGAATTATAAAACTAGCAGAGTCACCAATTTTATTGTAGTATTTTCTTCTCAAAGATGTACGCAAAGCACCCATCTAAGATTGTGGATGAAAAACAATCTAAACTATATAAATGGCTGTTAAACATTGTAGATCTACAACAATTGATAGAAACAAACATGCCAAAATTATGATCAATGCCATAATCATAGTTAAACAACAAAAAGAAATAGTAATAACTCCAATCATCCAATGGAAACCAGATATACAAAGAATAGTTTTATTATAACACCGGTGAAGGGAACAAATAAATGTAACGAGTCCCCTTTTATGGGATGGGTTCTTCGCTATCCTCAAACTTCTTCAGCTTGTGCAGAGTCTCTCTCCTCTATAATGTATAAACCCAACAAAAATATGGTGTGCGACAATGAAAATAATTAGAGTTAAAATAGTGATTGCAACAATGAAAATAATCAAAAGTGAATAACGAATGGAAAACCCTTCTATTTATAGCAAAATATTGAGTTATCCTTGAATAATGAACAATAATAAAATATTTTTAACCCCATTCTTGGAATAGCCACTTGTGGAATATTTTATTATATTTGGTTAGGAGGAAAAAAATATTAACTTTTATTTAGAAATAATAAATAAATAAAATATTTATTTATCATCTCAAGAAATTGGATAAGGAATAATAAATTAATAATGATTTATTTAATTATTCCTAAGGGATTTAGTCAAATTTGACAAAGAATAATAATTAATTAGTGATTAATTAATTATTTCTAGAAGAAAATCAAATAAATAATGATTTATTTAATTATTTTTCATGGGTTTAACTATGAATTACTTAATAATGGTGGTTTATTAAATAATTTCTCATAGTGAAAGCAATTTTACTATGGCAAAATTGGCTTTAAATGGTGCACTTCGATCCATCTAGTAAATTAGGCTAGATAATACAAGATTCTAGGATTTCAAAAGGAAGCTCTACACCAGATGGCTAGGTCCTTATGAATTTGATACAATATTTAACAATGGGACTGTGAATTGAGTCACCATCGACAGTTCCAGGACATTATTACTTGCTAATGGGTATCGTCTTCGGTTATATCATAAACGAACTTCAAGGGATTCATTTGTCAACATTGTTTTGGAATATGACCTTTAAATTACGAGGAAGGGGAAAATTATCTTGTGCTGCCAAATTTTTAATCTTCAATAAGTCTAATAGCTGAAAACCGACTTTTGTTGGTGGGTGATACACCAAAATATATAAAAAAGAAAAAATATTAATAGCATGATCCAGGTGGATGTTGGTGGCCACCCACCTATCCCATTTGGACCCCCGCAACTTTCTATTTCAGTTTTTCAGTTTCCGTAATTGTAGCACAATTTACTATTTTTAGCAGTTTTTTTTGGGTCCTGAACTTTCGGAGCCATTTTGAGGCCATAAACGGCGTTTTTTGGGAAATCTGGGGGCAACATGGGTCCATGGACCGATGTTGCCCTTCCCAAAGTGGTATTTCTCGGATAGATCTTTCTAACGAGCTATTACACGCGTCAAACGGAGATCGTATGACCAAAGTTACGACCCCGGGAAATTGATGTACCAATTTACCCAAAACGGGGCCCACAATTTGGCGTTTCATCTTCTGGGGTTATGTTTTGGAATGTGAAGGGTTTTCCATTGTTTCTCAACAATAAATAGGCCTTCGAGCCTCATTGTAACACAGTTCGGAACAGTTCAGAGACATGTAGCCGCACATCTCTTCTCAGAGATAAGCTACCATCGTCCTAGCTGGTTTATTTCCAATTCTAGTTGTAAGCATATTTCGGTATTTTCCATTAATGAAATGAAGTGTTATTTTTGCTGCATCTCTTTATTTATGGTTTATGGTTATCACATCTATATATTTATGATTATCTCTGTAATCTATTGCGTTCCTGTTTAAATCCGGATTAGTGGTATCAAAGCAGTCTGCTTTTTGTCTGTTTTTCTTTGCATGTCCCCAACAAGGTCGGGATATAAGGAGTTAGGGCTTGAACTGGTCGAACCTTTGCAAGACCAGCCTCGCAAATCCCGACGGCCTCCCATGGCGGATGA
>APFE031600753.1:0-31402 GCA_000404065.3 Pinus taeda | reverse complement strand
GTTTCATCTTCTGGGGTTAGGTTTTGGAATGTGAAGGGTTTTCCATTGTTTCTCAACAATAAATAGGCCTTCGAGCCTCATTGTGACACAGTTCGGAACAGTTCATAGGCATGTAGCCGCACATCTCTTCTCAAAGATAAGCTGCCATCGCCCTAGCTGGTTTATTTCCAATTCTAGTTGTAAGCATATTTCGGTATTTTCCATTAATGAAATGAAGTATTATTTCCGCTGCATCTCTTTACTTATGGTTATCACATATCTATATTTATGGTTATCTATGTAATCTATTGCGTTCCTGTTTAAATCCGGATCATAGCAAAACATGAAAATATATATAAATAAAAAAAATTGCATGTGAAAACCTCTTATAAGGGCACATGAAGATAATGGTAATAGTTGAAAACTACTATGTGGTAGTTGTTACACGTTTTTTCCCTGTAACAATATAATTTATTTCATATATTCTATACTATGCTACTATAAGCTTAAGTTTTTTCTTCCTTCTTTTAAAAAGTTTTTAAAGTACTCTCAAAAGTATTGTAAATAAGAGTTCTGTTATAAAGTGTAGTATTAGTGTTTACATTTGTTGTTACACCTGTAGCAGCTAACAATATGCAACAAAAAATTGGGCACAACTATCTACTTCAATAAACAATATCACTATTATGATGTTGTTAGAAGAAATGACATCACCAGTACGCTGCCACCGGAATCAATAACATCACCAGTATTTTTTTGCTACATCACCCTGTGGTAATTCATTCAAAAAATATATTCATTTTTCTTTATTTAAGGATTATGGAAATTAATATTGTGTTCCATTTGATGCTCGAGGACTACCTTTGCATTAAAACTTGGAGGAGGTGAATCATTTCGTGCTTTGTAATTGAACCAAACTTAAAGCGACAAACCTTGTAATCATTAGCAAATCCTACAATCATTATGACCTTTTCATGTCAATCATGCCATTGGTTTAAATTATACTTAATATATATTTCCATGACCCTGGATTAATAATGAGACGATAATTCAATATCGTATGATCCCCTGATCCGACATCCTTTCCTTTACTGCCCTGATATCTATCCCAAACGAAGCACTGCATCTTCACTTCACAGAATTCTTAGAGAGAAAGTAGACATAACACAAAGGGTATTTTATGAAGAAGAGATGGGGGAGAAATGGTAAGGCATGAGCATAATTCCAAGACGCATTGGGGAATTGCTTGGAAGCATCTCAAGTTTTCAAAGAAGTAGGGTGGTTCAAATTTTCCGAACGAATCAAAGTGTAAGAAAAAAACTTTTTCCCTGGAGTTTACCAAGAATTTGAGCAAGAATCAGATGGAGGTCAGAGGGTTGAAGTTGGAATTCACTAAGCAAGTAATTTCCATAGTATCAACATTGCAACCTGAAGGAAAGATATGGTTTAACTGGAAAGTCAATGACCCTTCCCTTAAAGTTGAATTTATGCAAGGGGAGGAACAATTGGTTAAGTAGGGCAGAAGAATTGACCAATTGTCACTTCATCAGCCATGGGGATATGTTTCTTTATTCATCATTAAGTGTGTTACATGTGAAGGATGGGCGAAGATAGTGCTTACCTATCATTTTACACTCTTAAATCATCTTCAACACAGGTAATTGATTAACCTTCCTTACTTCTTTTTAGAGAATTTGAAGAATATGTTTGCTGTTGTGAAGGTTATTTCACATCTAGAAACTTGTTTCACAATTCACGGGCTTATAAAATTAATTATAATGGAGGCCTTGGAGTGCCAATGCTAAAACTAGGAAGGTTTCATGAGAAAAAAGACACAGACTTCACACCAGAAACAAGTTGAAACCCCTGCTGACGCTTTGAAAGAAGATGGAGTAGATGATGAGAAAGGGAAACCCTTTAGAAGAAAAATCAAGAAGACGTTGCTGGAAAATCCAATAGGTGGCATAATACAAAAAAGGAGGGTCAAAGTTAGCACCCAACCAAAACCGCTGCCTCCATCCAAAAGGAAGTCAAGCAAGAATGAGGATGCAAGGAAGCAAAAGAAAGAGGGACATGCCAAGAAAGAAGAGGTTCCTTCACCAGGTAAGAATGAGACCAAAACCCTATTATGTAAAATTAAAGAGTTAGAAATAGAAAGTAAAGAATTAAGCCAACAAATAGAGGGAAATAAAGTGGACACAAGGATCCCAAGTCTTGATACTCTCCCGGAGGCTGTTAACAAGATGAGAATGGAAACTGCACCAGGTTCTGTATGTACAACATGTGTTAAGAATTTAGCAACAACAGAGTATAAAGTTTGTGCTGCAAGTACCATCTCGGAAGAAAACCAAACAGAACCCTGGAAGGCTATTACACAAGAACTAGTAGCTAAAACGGAGCATTCCATGATGTTTGACAAGAAAACTGAAACACAACCTGTCAATGATCCTACTGTTACACAAGAACCAATAGTTGAGGTAGAGGCTCCTCAGGAAGAAGTGGTAAGAGTTGATCCACAAGAACTTGTTGATGAAGTTGTTACATAAGAACAAGTGGCTAAACTAGAACAACTTGAATCACGATATGTTGTTACAACCCCTACCAATGTTTCATGTGAGATAATACGAGATCCTGAGGCAAGGTGGTGTTCAGAGAAACATTTGTTGATATCAAAGTTATAGAAATGGAAGTAGCTGGCACTCTCTTTTCAAAAGGGAGTGATTTCTCTAGAGGAACATCAAAAAGTCATATATACTCTCAAAGAATAGTGGGCCAAGATGAGGTTGATACAAGAATGGACAAAGTGGGAAAGAAAAAAAACTGAGAAGGAGAAGGAAGAACAGAGGCAACAATTACAACAAAAGGTTGAGGATTTAACAATTGATAAAGGTAAATTGTATACACTCACCCTGAACCTTTTAAGGTGTAGAAGGCCTTCCCCATCTTATTCAATATTTCTATGGGAGAGATTTTATATTATTCAATTAAAAGAATAGACCCAATTAGCGTAATTCTACTCAAACTTTCTTAGATGAGAAGGAGAAGGAAAAACGGATGCAACAATTACAATAAAAGGTTGAGGATTTAACAATTGACAAAGGTAAATTGTATACACTCACCCTGAACCTTTTAAGGTGCAGAAGGCCTTCCCCATCTTATCTAATCTTTCTATGGGAGAGATTTCATATTTTTCAGTTAAAAGAATAGACCCTACTAGGGTAATTCTACTAGAACTTTCTTACATGTTTTTTGCACATGTGATTTTTACGAGCAGAGTTTGCGATGTGAGCTTTTTCTACATAACACAATATGTGAATATGCTAACATACACATGATTGTACACATCTTTTCCTATATCGGGGACTTGTAGTTGTGCATCATCATCCTTCATGAGAAATTAAGTGGAGTGGCATCTTGCCATGAAGTCAGCTAACAGAAATGAGGAGAAGGTAGCCTTGTGGATAAGAGTAAAATTGGGCATGGCCATTGAAATGAAGCACGAGTTTAGAAGGTTTCTTAGTACTCCTAATATGGTAGAATAATCAAACCTCTACAAAAGGAGGATTGTTGGATTTTTCCTCAACGTCTTTGCACAACTAAAAAGTTGGGCATTAACTACATGCCTGAAACGTATAGATGATGGTAGTGCAAGCTGTAGGAGAGTGATCCTTTTGGGTTTCCTAGTTTTGTGGTCGTTGTTACACGAGTCTAGGAATATGCCCGAATTGTGAAATCAATGAGAGCTTTCTCGATAGGACTTAAATTTAGGTATCCCTCGATCTGGCTTTTGGTCGAAGACTACCAACCCTATTACGAATTGTAAAATTATGAAGATGAATCATGGCCACATCAACTGATGGCTACTGAGAGTTACAGATCAACTAATGAAGATATTGCTGGTGCTTATAATTTGATAGAGTAACATCGACGATACAACAATGGGACTTGAAGATTCTGTAAGAGGACATGCAATGGCTTAAGTTGGGGGGGGGGTGGAGGGGGGAATGTTGTGTGCAGTCTTTAAGCATATCTTCGACACCTCTTTCCCTATTTTTGATCATTTTCTCTCTTTAAACCTATGAACTTTATGTCACAAATCCCACTTTCCCTTGTTATAAGAGAAATATTATCTCCAACATATTAATTTTCCATTTTTTGTTAAATATCATATGAAGTAATGTCTTATTGGGATGACTAACCACGATAATTGTGGAAGATGCCTTCTAGTTATTTTTTTCTTTCAGGTGTTGCCCACCTCATGTGAATATGATCAAATCCGTGCAAGACGAGTGATAAAGACGCTCCACTGTCACAATCCTGCATAACTCAACGAACATGATATCCCAACACTATTAATACATTCTCCAAGTCATAAGCAACCAAACAATATGATGGAGTCAATTAGTTCTGTGACAATTCAATCATTATATATATATATATATATAGAGTGATTAGATGTCATAATGAAAGCATCATTAAATTGCAGCACAATTCTATATGTCATGTAATATCCAAATATATAGAGACACTATTATTTTGTAAGAGAAAATGTCCAGTGAAAATAAATTGATTTAATTTATTGTAATATAAAAATATAGTGTAATGTAAATGAGAATATGGATGACATATTCATTGAATCTTTTGGAAAACGCTAAATTTGAATTTTGTAAAAATTAATTATGTGTTCAAAGAATTTAGACTTCTGTGATCCATAATTTGTTTAGAATTTTTTTGGCGAAATCACATAATTGATCATTTGTCGACGCGTTTCGAACCAACTAGTGTGGTTCATCGTCAAGACAAGTTGAAGATACAGATCTAGATCAGCGAGTTAAATAGTCTAAGCAGAGACTCCAACGGCTAGAAAGACTAACGCTATTTTTCAACTTATGGACCCCAGTCAAACCTAAAATAATATTAATATATTATAATTATTATTACATCTACGGAGTCAAGTAAACTGGGAAAAATAAACCAGAAAAGAGGTTAGATATTAAATTCACCTATTTAAATATTTAAATTATTAATAAATATATATATTATTAATATTCTCCATACCTACTATAATACTAAATTTAATGTTAAGATATTCGATTATTAAAATAAATTACCAGAAATTTGTAGTTACTAGAAAATAAATAAATAACTAACCATTGTCAAATTTATTTGATGTTAAAGATAAGCCAGGGTTTAGTGTTCTGGCTGATGATGTGGGACTTTCTTCGAAATTGGATGGAGATGGAAATGAAGACAGATATTCCAGAACTTGCACTTGCACTTGCATAAATTTCACGTATTTAGAGGCTTCTTCCAGCATTCTAGCGGTATCCAGCTTGGAACTTAACGGAACAAGTTTCTCCAAGCAACAAATTTTTTTGCTAATTTTCTTCCTCCTTTCACGCGCTGCACTGCTCTGAGGCTGCCCTGAATCGAACGTTGGTTTTATGATCAAGCAAATGCTGATGCTGTTTCTCGTCGGAATCTCTTTGCAGGGAAGATGATGCGCTGGAGCAAGAAAGCCGAGGGGAGGGTAAGTTGAAATCAGAGGAGAACTGACGATTTGCGAGGAAAATATTCCATGACGAAGTTTGATTGCTTTGGACTGTGTGATGGTCGAGCACAACATCCAGCGGGAGGTTTTGCAATACGTCTTCCAGAGCATAGCAGTTGGAGGTTCTTGCAAGCTTAGCCGGTGATTCTTTGCAGCAGGAGGGGCATAACTGATTTTACAGTAATGGTATTGCTAGGGTTTGAGTAGATTCTGGAGGTGGGAAGTAGTGATTCATTACTGGAAATGAGTGTGAGTTAGGGGACACTGAATTGAAGGCACAACAGACGACTTCCTCCACTGGGTCGGTGGTCTTCAGGATTTTCCCGCCAATGTCTCCACAGGAGTACATGATGCTACCGCAGATAGCTGAGAGAGTACCGTCCTCAACAAGAGGTTGCAGAGACATTGGCACTTGCTTGGCCTGCACTGCGGCCTCACTACCACTACAAGATATTTCTGTGCCAAGAATCTGAGTGACCAGAGCGGCCTAGTGCTCTTCAAAATTTGACAAAGCTGAAGGCATTCCTCCTTTGAATTGGACATTGGTTGAGTCTTGCAGGGATTCGAACATGGCATGTTGATGCTGCGTCATTAAGTTTGGTTTCCAGAGTGGTTCATGGAGCACGAGAGCAGCAGGATTATCAGGAATTTCGTCATGCCAAGGTAAGTACGAATAACCTAAATATGAATGATTATCATTAGCTGTAAGATTTTCTCTAAGCGGATGAATCGGATCCAAGAGAAGCTCATAGAGATTTTTAGGCTTAATTTTCGCAGACGCAATTTGGATGGGATGAGCAACATAATAATCATCTTGATCAATGGTATTGCTCAGTGTCCTCTCTTGATCATGCAAATGTTCCATTACCATTCCCATTCCCATGCAGAGCTCTGGGGAAAAGTTATAGTAAGAACCGGGATCGATCCTCACCCACCTCAACAAATTCCCAATCCAAACACTGAAGAATCCTGAAATCAAGAAATTAAAGGCACCACATTCTTTAATCCAAGGTTCTAACCACCAAATTGACATATGGGGGAGCTAGAGAGGAGTTAACTTGCAACCACGCGGAGAGATTAAATTCCTCCTAACTAAATGACAGAAGCGTCAGCTACGGATCGAAGTCTGCAAATTTGTCAAACGCTCTAACTAAATTTGCACATTCATCTGATCACCTGTGACTATTGAAACTAATACATACAAACCAAATGAGGAAAAGAAGGAAACGTTAGAAGGCCGTACCTTAAAAATAAGGGTTTGAATCGCATGAAATGTGTTGAAATGTAATTCCAACTGCAACGCTTGCCGGAATCAACCATGGCAACAGGGACTGCAAATAGTGTTTCTTCCTCGAAAACCGTCATGAGTTCATCGCACGGCCTTTTTCGTGATGATGGTATTTTTCAAACGGCAGTGAACACACCCATTGATTGACATGTGTCTGAGTAGTTTTGTCAAAATAGTTTTCCCCGGAACGTAAAATTCAGCACAAAAGGGCTTGCGATTCCCTGTTTGATTGAAACCAAAGTTTGAAGCCATACGATTGAATCAAGCTTTGAT
The DNA here is from genome assembly GCA_000404065.3 of Pinus taeda. Lineage (NCBI taxonomy): Eukaryota > Viridiplantae > Streptophyta > Pinopsida > Pinales > Pinaceae > Pinus > Pinus taeda. The sequence continues at coordinate 24,311 of APFE031600753.1, read as the reverse complement.
GTACCTCTGCATCATGGACGTGACATGAAGTAATTTTTCCATTGACCGTCAGTTTTGCCAGTGAAATAATTAATGAAATCTATGATCATTGGTAAATGTAGGTAAAACTTTGATATCCCCGTTCGATTGAAACCAAAGTTTGAAGCCGTCCAATTGAATCAAGCTTTGATGTACCTCTGCATCATGGAAGTGACATGAAGTAATTTTTTCATTGACAGTCAGTTTTGCCAGTAAAATAATTAATGAAATCTACGATGATTGGTAAATGTAGGTAAAACTTTTAATTTTATTGTTTTTTATGTATGAGAGTATAGCAACAAGTAAATGTAATGTCATTTTTTTTTATGTTGTTCGTTGAATATGTTTTGAAAATATATGCAGAACCGTAGAAGGCACTGTATGTAGAAGGCACTGTATATAATTTTTTTTTCGTTGTTTGTTGAGAAAAAAATGAGAGGGAGCACGCAGCAGCATGAATGTAATTTGTGTTGGTGAATATGTAATGCAATATCAGAGACGCAACAACGCGTATGTATTGAAAATTTTACACACAATTGTGTAACTTTTTGCAGGCAAAGACAATGTTTTTCAGGAGAAGACAGTGAATTTTTTTTGTGGAACTGAAGCATTCTTGGTGTAATCTCTCTGTTAGAGAAAGGTCTTTTCTATAACAGTTGATTTATTATTAATGAATACAAGTTTCTCTGTGTGTGTAAAACTCTGTTCTTTAGAAACATTTTTAGCTTCCATGTGTTAAGAAACGGAGCATTATTCTTTGTTCAGTTTTTGTTTCGAATCATCAGAAATTCCCAACATGGTATCAGAGCTTGTCCAGGCTCTTTGAAGGTGTCAAAGACGCTGAAGGAAGGATTTCTTGCTGTAGCAGCTTCTCCAGCAGAGTGAAGACTCAGTCAAAAAAATCCAAGGTATTTCTCAATATTAGTTTTTTGTGTTACTGTCCTCCACAGTCAGCTATTTTTACACAGTCAAGTATTTTGAAGCATAGTTAAGAGTGCAAGAATGGCTGGAGCTAGCACTAGCATGGGTATCTGTAATACCCAGCTCCCACAATTTAATGGGAAAAACTATGACTATTGGGCAATATCTATGAGAACTTTGCTTCCTTCCCAAGACTTATGGGAATTTGTTGAGGATGGTTTTGAAGAACCAACAGATGAAGATGAGCTTAATAATTTAACTCAGGCAGAGAAAGAACTGCTGAAGAGCTATAAGAAGAAGGATTCTAAAGCCCTCCACTTTTTGTATCAAGCAGTGCATGAGAGTGTGTTTCCAAGGATAGCAGCAACCAAGAAAGCCAAAGAAGCATGGTAAACTCTCAAGATAGCCTATCAAGGCATGGAGAAAGTGAAGGCAACAAAACTACAGTTGCTGAGGAGAGATTTTGAGAATCTTTGCATGAAGGAGTCAGATAATAATGACTCATTCTTCACACATGTGATTGGCCTGGTCACACAGATAAGGTCTCATGGAGAAATTCTTGAAGAAAGGAGGATTGTGGAGAAACTATTGAGGATCCTACCCTCAAAGTTCGATGTGATTGTCACCACCATAGAAGAGACAAAGGAATCTCACAAACTTCTCAGTTGATGAACTACAATGCATCACTGATAACACATATGAGCAGAGATTGAGTAGAAATGAAAAACTCATCTCTAAAGCCATGCTTTTAAGACCCGAAATGTCCTTTGGAAGAGGAAGAGGTCAAGGCAGAGAAAAAAGAGAGGAAGAGGCAGAAGCCAAAACAGAGGTGGAAGAAATAGTCCAGCAAATGCTCAAGGAAGAGGCAGCAATCCAAATCAGAACCAAGGCCAAGGCAGCAGCCAACAAAGTGGACAACATCATGCTCAAGAACAAAGGTATGATAATTCCAATGTCCAATGTCAGTATTGTAAAAAATATAGGCATTATGCAAATGAATGTAGGAAGAAGTAGCATGATATGAATAATAGAATTAGTGCAAATTTCACTAGAGAAAATATCAGCCAAGATAATTTGTTTTTAGCCTGTAATATGACTAAAGCAAAGAGTGAAGATGTATCGTTTCTAGACTCCAATTGCAGTAACCATATGACAGGAAACATAGCCCTATTTTCTAAGTTAGATCAGAGTGTGAAGTCACAAGTCACACTAGGGACTGATAGTAAAGTTTCTGTTATGGAAAAAGGAGAAGTAAATGTCTTAACAAGGAAAGGTGAAAATAAAACCATAGCAGATGTTTATTATGTTCCTGGAATGAAATGTAACCTCTTAAGTATTGGACAACTTATTCAAAAGGGGTACAATGTTTTCTTTGAGAATGATGTATGCACCATCATGGATAAACACCCAGCAAACGATGTATTGCTAAAGTGAAGATGACAAGGAACATAATGTTCCCTCTTAGAATGAAAGAAGATTTAAATAATGGAGAAGAAATAGCAGCAGTGACCCAAGAGGCTTTCCAAAGCAAACCAAAAGATGAAAATTGGTTGTGGCACTTGAGATTTGGACATCCAACTTTGGAGGTCATAACTTGTTGAATAGAAAAGGAATGGTAAGAGAATTACCATTGATAGAGAAACCAGACAACATTTGTGAAGGTTGTATCTTGGGGAAACAACACAGATAAAGTTTTCCATCAGGAAAAAGCATAAGGGCAAAAGCACCCTTAGAGATTGTCCACTCATATTTATGTGGACCGATGCAAACTCCATCACTAGGAGGCAACCACTATATACTAACATTTATTGATTATTTTACTAGAAAAACTTGGGTTTATTTTCTGAAGAACAAAAGTGAAGTGTTTGAAAGATTTTGCAATTCCAAAGCACTTGTAGAAAACCAAAGTGGACTGCATATCAAAGTTCTAAGAACTGATAGAAGAGGTGAGTATATCTCCAAAGAATTTCTACGTTTTTGTAGAGAAAATGGAATTCATAAATAGTTTACCACTAGGTACACTCCGTAAAAAAATGGAGTTGCCGAAAGGAAGAATATGACAATCATGGATATGGCGAGGAGTATGTTAAAGGCAAAGCATTTGCCAAATGATTATTGGGCTAAAGCTGTACACTGTGCAACAGACATTTTGAATAGATGCCCTACAAAAGCAGTCATGAACAGAGTGTCAGAAGAAGCATGGAGTGGGACAAGCAAGGAGTCACCCACATGAAAGTTTTTGGATGTGTGGCCTATGCACACGTTCCAAATCAACTAAGGAAGAAGTTGGACAACAAAGGGGAGAAATGTATTTTCATTGGATACAGTGAGGAATCCAAAGCTTATAGGTTGTATAATCCATCCACCAAGAAGTTTTTTGTGTGAAGAGATGTTTAGTTCATTGAGGAGGAAGCTTGGGATGGAAGCATAGAGAAAACAATGAATGTTAAAAGCTCTTTGTCACATGATGAAGATGATGAGGAGATGGCTGTAATACATCCCAAACAACAGCACCAACACAAGGGCAGCAACAGACACCCTTGAGGAGAAATGAAAATGCTTCTTCAAGCATACCACAAGGAGGAAATTCAAGCACTTCTTCAAGCACTTGTACACCAAATGAAAGAGGTAAGAAGTTCAAAAATTTAAGTGACATTTATGAACAAGAGGCAACAAATGAAGGTATGAACTCTTTGTTTGCTTTATATTTTCATGTTGATGACCTTGTTCATTTCGAAGAAGCAATTAAGGATAGGAAATGGATAGAACCCATGAATGGAAGAAAGGAATTGAATTCCCTTGAAGTTTTGTTTAAAGAGTATGGAATTCGATACGTAACTCTTGCCAAGATGATCGAGATAGGCTTCACTGCCAACACCCTTGTCAATATGACAGAGGAAGAGATTGAAGATTTGGTGAGGACCCTGGTAGAACTATATCGTATGGATCTTCTTATAAGGGAGAGATATGGAATTAAATCTGCCATAAGAGCAGAAAAGAAAAGATTGCAGGATAGCTTGGAGATGCAAAGGTTGGAAATCTTGTCTGAGGCAGATAGAAAGAGGATATTACATGATGATCAGAATACTTTTGCAGCTGCTATGGCATCCAAAGGAACATCTAAGGAACTAAGAGCAAATGACCCACTGATTTTTTTAGAAAGCACAAGTGCAGATCATGCCCCAATGAATATAGCTAGCTGCAAAGACAATACTTTTATTCTCCAGAACAGTAACCAGGCACAGTTTTGTGGCTCGGGATTGATTAGAGTGCCTGAGCACAGCAGTGAGAGCGATGAAAGGAAAGCTGATACGAATAGACAAAAGAATTTTGTGTTTTTGAGGAAATGTCTGGGTATGACTGATAACCCAATGATTGAAATTTAAGGGGAGTGTTGAAATGTAATTCCAACTGCAACGCTTGCCGGAATCTGCCATGGCAACAGCGACTGGAAACAATGTTTCTTCCTGGAAAACCATCATGAGTTCATCGCACCACCTTTCTCGTGATGGTGGTATTTCTCAAACGGCAATGAACACACCCATCGTTTGACACATGGCTGAGTAGTTTTGTCAAAACAGTTTTCCCCGGGACGTAAAGTTCAGCAGAAAAGGGCTTGTGATATTGCCCGTCAACCGTTCGATTGAAACCAAGGTTTGAAGCCATTCGATTGAATCAAGATTTGATGTACCTCTGCACCATGCACGTGACATGAAGTAATTTTTCCATTGACCGCCCGTTTTTCCAATAAAATAATTAATGAAATCTACGATGATTGGTAAATGTAGGTAAAACTTTTAATTTTATTGTTTTTTTATGTACGGGAGAATGGCAACAAGTAGATGTAATGTCATTTGTTTTTATGTTGTTCGTTGAATATGTTTGAAAATATACGCAAAAGCATAGAAAGCAGTGTATGTAATTTTTTTTTTGTCGTTGCTCGGTGAGAGAAAATGAGAGGGAGCACGCAGTAGCTTGAATGTAATTTCTATTGGTGAATATGTAATGCAATACGAGAGACGCAGCAACGTGTATGTATTGAAAATTTTACACACAACAGTGTAACGTTTGCAAGTAGAGACAAAGTATTTTTCAGGAGAAGACAGTAAAGTTTTTTTTGTGGAACTGAAGCGTTCTTGGTGTAATCCCTCTGTTAGAGGAAGGTTTTCTCTGTAATAGTTGATTTATTATTAATGAATACAAGTTTCTCTGTGTGTGTAAAACTCTGTTCTTCAGAAACATTTTTAGCTTCCCTGTGTTAAGAAACAAAGCATTATTCTCTGTTCAGTTTTTGTTTGGAATCATCAGAAATTCCCAACACAATGTGCATATATCATTCATAAATTGCATCGCGAGGTATTATTTACTTAGGCCTAACTGTTACGTTATTTCTATCATTGGCGACATAGTGATAGTTTTTGAACCGATCAATGGGACCAATCATTGGGCCTGTAAGAACGCGGCCGTTGATTTGGTTCCTCATGCCACCCTGTGTAATCAAAAGACGTCTCTGTTGTCCTAAAAAATAGGCTTTCCCTCGAGGCCACAATTTTGCTTCCAAAGTCATTTTTTCATCTTAATTTTATATATATTTTTAATTTAAATATTAAAGTGTTTAATGGTTTTTAAATTCTCGAAATGGATTCAGTGTGGGGATACCAAATATTGAAACTTTGAAAGAACGTGTTCTCCCTGATGGCCGTCCAACAGAACTATCTTTCCGAACACAAAAAAATATAACATTGTCACAAGAGCTCTTGTCGCTCAATTCTTTTTTTTGTGAATTGGCCAACGTGCAACATTGGGCAAAAACTTAACATTTTCCATCGTTAACTTGTTTCCTGAACTACGCTTAACATTCACCTTATTTAACATGTTTAATACATTAATGTGCATAATACATTAATAAAACACATAACCAGCAAGAGACACAGTCCAATAGTATGCAAGTAAGAATTATAATAAAATTTTGTTTCTTTACAAATGACCGAGAGATGAACTTAACCGACATTTTTACACTTATACAAAATCATTGTCGTGGAGCTCAGCCGGTCCACCGACCCAGCCGTTGCACCGTTCAGCTTTGCACGAGACCAACTCTGTGTTTCACCCGAACGCTATGTAGTTCACCATATCGCGTGAGTGCACTTGCCTACAGCTCGTGCAGCCCCGCCATTCACCATTTGCTGTTGCCCGACTCACCACACCCATGACTCGTCATTTGTTGTCGCACGACTCCCTGCACCCATAGTTCGTCATTTCATGTTGCATGACTTCACCGCACCGCAGCTCGTCATTCACTGTCACCCAACTCGCTATACCCCGGCTTGTCGTTTTGGTCGGCAGGCGCCCAACACAGGGTCGCCCTGCCGATGGGTTTCCACACCCAAGTCTACCGTCTTAGCTCGTCGTGATTTTACTGTCCACCCGGCGGTGCGACCTGTGTTTGTCCGCTAAGTCTTCCCATGCCCCGTGGTAACCGCCTACCCGATCCTGCATTTACGTTCAACTTCACTACCCATTGTGTGGGCTCATCCAAGTTCGCCGCTAAGGAAACTCACACCCTAACCGCAAAGCTCCTCCTTGACTCATGAGATGGTCCGTTGTGTTGATGTATTTTGCCACCAATGCCTTCGCCAGTTTATATGATGGCTCGCCAAAGTAGGGGCTTCGACCTATGGCAAGGCCGACCCAACTTTTCGACATTTCACCACATTCAACTCGTTGGATTACTATAGGGCGCCCACACATATAAGTTTGCGGCGCTCCGACACAGCGATTTTTCCAATGACTCGTCATGTGTCAATTCGCCCGCTCACCTAGCCAGCTCGTCGCGTTGTTCGAGCGCGCACCCAACTCACTGTTCTGTCCACCCAACTCGTCGCTCGCCCGTCATGCATGTCACCAACTCTCACCAAAGTTCGGTTAAACGCGTCCGTCTTGCTTGACCGCGCCATTGACTCATGTGTGTTACATTCTCCCCCACCTAAAGTCATTGTCGTCCTCGACAATCAGGCTATCCTTCGTATCTTTCTGTCGTACTTCGCAATCCTTTTCTTCCATCTCCACATTGAGTCCTCTGTTTCCCAACTATCCTCCTCTAGTGCATCTTTCCATCTAATGAGAAATTCTTGTCTCATGTTACTCCTAAGTCTCGTCGTTCGAAGATCTAAAATATTCTCCAACACAAGATTTAGTCTATTAACAATCATGGCTAGCCCTCTCGGTGGCTCCACTTTGTCTGGATGTTCTGCATCATGCCGACACTTCTTTAACTAACAGATATGGAAAAAACGATGTCTCATATGCATGTGGCGTGGAAGCTCCAACTCATAGGAAATCTCCCCCACTCGCTTCTTCACTCGAAATGGTCCTTCATACCTCCTTGTCAAAGATCTTGCAGTCCCCTTGGTGGTTGAAATTGATCTCCAGTACTCCTGAGAAAAATTGTATCTTCCACACTGAAGTGTGCATCCCGCCTATCCTTATCTATGCATTTCTTCATCCTCCTTGTAGTTTCGTTCAAGCACAACCGTGCTAACTCCAAAGACTCATCCCAAGTTTTCATGAACTTCTTCACATGACAACTCCTCAAGAAACCTCCTGTTAATATGGTGTGCAAAGCGACTGGCAACTGTCCATTTACCAACTCAAATGGACTATACCCTATTGCGGAAATCTTCTGCATGTTGTAGCTAAACTGAGCTACATCTAAGAGTTTAGGCCAATTCTTCTGATCAGTCGTCACATAATGTCTTAAGTAGTTCTCTAGCAATGCATTGATTCAAAAAGTCCGCCATCTGTCTATAGATGGTAACTTGAATACATCAACAATTCTGTCCCAACTATCTTGAACATTTTGGTCCAAAATCTGCGTGTAAATCACGGATCTTGGTCTGACACAATGCTCAAAGGCATTCTCCAATACTTCACTATGTTCTTGAAGAACAACTCCACAGTCTTCTCAGATCCACAAGGTATATTTGTTGGAACGAAGACAACATACTTGGAAAAATGATCGACCACGACCATGATCCCATTATGCCCCTGTACCTGTGGTAACTTAGTGATGAAGTCCATCAAGACACTCACTCGTTGTCTATCTGGAATTAGTAAAGGCTACAACAATCCTCCCTACCTCTGAGTGTCCTATTTGTCCTACTGACAAATGATGCATGTATGTACATACTCCTCTACATCCTCCCTCATCTTTTCCCAAAAGAATTCCCTCTCCAATAATGCCAAAGAATGACGCTACCCTGGGTGGCTAACCCATGGAGAATTATGGCATTCATTCAAAAGGTGCCTACTAAGCCCAAATGACTTTCGAACATAGAGTCGATTCCCAAAGAATAAGAGTCCATCTCGGAGAAAAAACTTATGTGTCTTCCCCTCCTTTATCTGCTTCACTATATTCTTTGCCTGAGTATTAGTCTCAATGCTCTCCTTGAGCATATTCTGCATCTCTTCTATCATATGTACTCGACTCCTACTTCATGTTGCTCGGTCTTCCTCGCCTTCCAATGCTGCTAGCTATCCCTTCCTACTAAAGGCATCTACAACTGCATTGAGTCTACCCGGCCTGTACTCAATAGTCATGTCGAACTCTGCCAAGAAGTCCTACTAACGAGCTTGCTTCGCTGACAGCTTTGGTTACGATGAAAAATAACTTGTTGCAAGGTTGTCAGTCTTGACAATAAAATGATTCCCAATTAGGTAATGCCTCCATAACTGCAAACAACGGATGATCATAGGCATCTCCTTCTCATGAATCGGATACCTTTGTTCTCTATCCTGCAACTTCCGAATCTCATACACCACTAGATGCCCATCCTGCATAAGAACCCCTCCTATGGAAAAATCTGAAGCATCTATGTGTACCTCAAATGGTCGCTTGAAGTCTGGTAACTTCGGTATCGGTGCTAAAAGCATCCTCTTCTTTAGATCATCAAATGTCATCTGACATTTTTCCGTCCAACTCCATTGCTTGTCCTTCTTTAGAAGGTCTATTAGTGACAATGTTACTTTGGAATATCCCTCTACAAACTTTCGTTGGTAGTTGGTCGTGCCCAAAAACACCCTCATATCATGGAAATTCTTCGGTGCAACCCAATCCTCTATTGTCTTCATCCTTTTTGGCTCCATTTGTATGTACCCTTGACCCACAATATGTCCAAGGAACGAAATCTCGATTTGGGCAAACACACACTTCAACTTCTTCAAGTATAGCTGATTCTTCTTCGGTGCCTCGAAAACCAAATCCAAGTGCCTCTTATGATCCTCCATGTTATCACTGTACACCACGATGTCATCCAAGTACACCCCACAAACGAATCCAAGTATGGACATAGTACATCATTCATCAAAGGGCAAAATGTAGCAGGAGCATTACACAATCTGAATGACATGACAAGGAATTCAAAGATTCCATACCTTGTCATGATCACCGTCTTCCTCTCATCTCCTTCCACTATCCACATTTGATAGTACGCATGCCTCAAATTTAGCTTCGAAAACACTCAGGCTTTCGCAAGCTTATCGAAGAAATCTGCAACTAATGGCAAAGAATATTTGTTCTTTATCATTTGCTTGTTAAGAGCATGATAATCACAGCACATCCATAACTCATTCATATCTTTCTTCCGCTAGAACAATATCGGAGCTCCATAGGGGGACCTTGAAGGTCTTATGAAACCTGCATCAGTTAACTCCTTTAACTATCGTTTCAACTCCTCCAACTCAAGTCATGACAACCGATATGGATCTTTAGTCAGAGGTTTTTTCCCTGGCTTTAGCTCAATGCTACGGTCCACTGCACACCTTGGTGGAAGCTTCTTTGGTAACTCATCGGGCATCAAATCTTCATACTTGGCCAACACCTCGGAAATATTAGCTAGAACAGGCATCCCCACTCCATCATCGCTATCAACCTCTCTGATAACTATCACATATGTCTCTATATATGACTCCTACGTAACCTTCCCCAAAATCAGTGTAGAAACATGCTACACCTTGACTTCCTTCCTTTGCTTATAAGTAGGAAAAGTCCAAGTCTGTGATCCTCCAATCAGCATAACCTCATTGCAGAAGGGGACAATAACTGATCTATTTCCTTTCAAGAAATCCTGCCCCAATATCACATCAAAATCGTTCATCTCCATCACTGTGAAGTCCAACAGACCTTGCTAGTCTTTGATATGCACCGGCACTTCATGTGCCAATCCTGCCACTCTAGCTCTTGAGTTCACTTCCTTGACTTCCACATCCGATGGAAAAATCTACAACTCAACTTCTTTTGCTAGCCATGTCGTCATGAAGTTATGTGTGGCCCCCGTGTCCACCAGTTCTTGGATGGTCTTGCCATGAACCACCAAGTCCAAGAAACCCAAACTATGAATCCAAGATTTCCTGCAGACAACTTCAGACTGCATACATACCTGGTCTCTACAATTTGTTTTGATACCATCTGTCATGCCCTCAATTTCTTTTTCATGAATTACCCAACGTGCAGCATCGGCCAAACACTTAACTTTTTCCATTGTTAACTTGTTTCCCAAACTACGCCTAACATTCATCTTATTTAACATCTTTAAAACATTAAGAAAACACATAACCAGCAAGAGACACAGTCCAACAGTATGCAAGCAAGAATTATAATGAAATTCTATTCTATTTCTTTACAAATGATGGGAGAAGAACTCGACTGATGTTTTTACACTTATACAAAATCGTTGTCATGCAGCTCAGACGATCCACTGACCCGGCTACTGCATCGTTTAGCTCTGCACGAGACCAACTCTGCGTTTCACCCAAACGTTATGTTGTTCACTGTTGCACACTTGCCCGCAACTCGTGCAACCCCGCCGTTCACCCTTTGTTGTCCCTCGAATCACCGCGCCCACAGCTCTTCGTTTGTTGTTGCATGACTCATCACACCCACAGTTCGTCATTTCGTGTTGCATGAATTCACCGCACTGCAGCTCATTGTTCATTGTCACCCGACTCGCTATACCACAGCTCATCTTTTCGTTTGGCGGGCGCTCAACACCGGGTCGCCTTGCCTGTAGGTTTCCACACCCAAGTGTTCTGTGTTATCTCATCGCGACTCCACTGTCCACTCGATGGTGCGACCTGTGGTTCGTCTACCAAGTCTGCTTGTGCCTCGTGGTAACTGCCTACCCGACTTTGCGTTTGCGTTCAACTCCACCGCCCGTTGTGTGGGCTCATTCCAGCTCGCTACTAAGGCAGGTTGCACCTACCCATAGAGCTCCTCCTTGATTCATGAGATGATCTGTTGTGTTGATGTCTTTTGTCATAAATGCCTTTGCCAATTTATACGATGGCTCGCCAGAGTGGGGGCTTCGGTCTATGGCCAAGTCGACCCAACTTTTTGGCGTTTCACCACATTCAACTTGTCGACTTGGTGTAGGGTACCCACCCGTGGGACCACCCACCCATATAAGTTTGCAATGCTCTGACACTTAGCCATTTTTCCAACGACTCATTGCATGTCAACTCGCCTACTCGCCCAACCAGCTAGTCACCCTGTTCGGGCGCGCGCCCAACTCGCCGTTCCGTTCGCCCGACTCATCGCCTACCTGTCGTGCACCCGTCGTCAACTCTCACCAAAGTTCAATTAAACGCGCCTAGAGGGCACGCCCTTCTTGCTCGATCGCGCCAATGACTCATAGGCGTTACACCTCCCGTCCCCTTCTGTCTCGTCTCCATGCACCACAATTATGCTATGCTCCGTTTCCGTCGTCTGTCTCCCATTCAGCCTTATCGCCATGCAACGCAATTATGCCATCTCTCGGCCCCATCACCTCGATGTTTGCCACCCACCTTTGTGCTTAGTCATAAGTTATCTAAATGCGGTTTGCGATTAACGAGGTATGTAACAAAACGAGATGTTCATATATTTATTATTACGTAAGTTGTTTGTATAACAATTGTTCTTTAAATAATATCATTCTGATATCAAATTATAATAATCCTAGGATTTCAATTATAAAAATCTGATCACTATTAAATATTATTAGATAGTTTTTTAAATCTAAATGTACATAATGTTAGTTTTTATCTATATCATTTTTGAAATGTAATATACATGTATTTATTTTATGATAGATGTATGTAAGGGTACGAGGTGGGTGTCTAACATGTAACGGTATGAGGTGGGAGTCTATTTATTGTGAAGTCAGCCTATTATGGTTTCTGTTTATATAATAATTGTTTTTCCGTGACGAGGTAACCTGCATTCTTAATCAAATCAATCTATTTATTAACTCATTTGAATAATATCACGCCGATATCAAATTATAGTAATGTAGGAATTTCAATTATGAAAAATCATGTAAATCTAATCATAATTAAATATTATTTGATAATTTTTTTAAATCTTAAAAGTCACATAATGCTATTTTTTATTTATAGAATTTTTAAAATGTAAAATCAGTGTATTTATTTTATTTTATTAAAATGTACCATAAAAGTTTAAATTAAATTTTTATTTTTAATACATTATTATTTTATATCAGTGAAAATGTTTTTTTTAATCTAAATGTACATAGTGTTAGTTTTTATCTATATCATTTTTGAAATGTAATATAGGCGTATTTATTTTATCACAAATGTATGTAAGGGTACGAGGTGGGTGTCTAACGTGTAACGGTATGAGGTGGGAGTCGATTAATTGTGACGTCAGCCTATTATGGTTTATGTTTCTATAATAATTGTTTTTGCAGTACTCTATAACGCGACTTTTTGAAAGCCTTTCTGGCGGATTTTTCTGGTCAAAATCCGGCAGCAATTCATTGGAATCCCATGTTTGATAGCTAGTTTCTGCACAATCAATGGCTCCCAGGGGTTTTTCAGGGCGCTGAATCCAAATATGCAGTTAAAAAACCATTTTAACTGCTAAAAATCAAGATTTAACCTCATTTCTTCCGCCGGATTCCGTCACCGGAATCTCCAAAAGTCGCATTATAGACAACTCCGTTCCAAATTGGGGCTTCGCCTTTCACAATAATGGTGGAATTCGAGGATTTCTTGCCCATTATGGCGGAGAAATTGGGAGAGCGCGATTTCATGGCGGAGCTCTGTAACGGCTTCCGTCTTTTGGCAGATCCCCAGCTGGGCTTGATAACTTTGAAGAGCCTGAAGAGGAATTCAGGTCTGTTAGGGTTGGATTCCCTGACGGATTCAGAGCTGCGGGCGATGATGAGCGAAGGGGATTTAGACGGCGACGGGGCTCTGAATGAACATGAATTCTGCGTTCTAATGATCAGACTCAGCCCTTCTTTCATGGCTGACGCAGAGCAATGGCTTAACAATGCTCTGGTAAATGATTTCGAAGAAATCATAACCCAAAAATAGCTCATGTATTTTTAGTTCTGACAGGTAAAAAGAAATTCAGGTATTCATTGAGGTGTCTGTAACAGATCTGGTTTAGCAACATGGCTTCCAGTTTATATGGATAAATGTAACAAATTTGCTTTATGAATTTGCTCATGATATGTGTTGTAATATGTGTTGTAATAGAGGGTTTTTCTTATTTCCAACCCTATAACAAAGTAAATGCGTTTTGACATGCAAGCCAAATAAGCCAAATAGCACTCGCTCTCTCAATGACAGCACGCTAATCTAGATAGCAAGTTGGAGTGACAGCACGTGAATCGAGATAGCAGAGTGGAGAGAGAAGGACACTATTTGGCTTGCATGTCAGAGCGCATTATAGATATGTGTTGTAATATGTGTTGTAATAGAGGGTTTTTCTTATTTCCAACCCTATAACAAAGTAAATGCGTTCTGACATGCAAGCCAAATAAGCCAAATAGTACTCGCTCTCTCAATGACAGCACGCTAATCTAGATAGCAAGTTGGAGTGACAGCACGCGAATCGAGATAGCAGAGTGGAGAGAGAAGGACACTATTTGGCTTGCATGTCAGAGCGCATTATAGGTTAGCTTTATTTTGTCCAATGATATTTAATTTTAACATACTTTTTGGAAACATTTGATGGTCACTGACAAGTATTCTGACAAGTATTCTGCAGTGACAGCGTACAGCATACACATAAGCTTTGTCATAATGGATGGTAAAAGTATACTAAAGCTTTTTCATAATGAATGATAAAAAAACAGAGGTCCATGCATAAGCTCTGTCATAGTTGATCATTAAAAATTAGATGTCCAGCTCCAAAATAGATGGAGAACAGTTGGTATTTGGTTAAATACCTTTATTGAATATATTTCCAAAATGGTTTACAAACCATCCAAAAGTATCTTGTACTAGAGAATATATATAATAGGAGTATATATATGAATGTATATATAAAGGAGGAGCATATATTTTTTCAAAGAGCAGGAAAAGAAAATTTGGGAGGTATTTTGATGAAATTGGAAGTTATTTTCGGTGTTCACAGAGATTTTAGATGGTGTTGAATCTATTTTAATTATAAAAAATAGAGATTTTAGATGGTGTTGAATCTATTTTAATTATAAAAAATATTCAGATGTTTTCATGATTAGATGTTTTGAAAAAAAATTGGGTAACCAAGACTTCTTGAAGGTGGATGGGGAAAGAGTTGGATAGAAAGAAAACGTACTACATTGAGGAATTCAACCCTTCTGTGTGAAATAGGACAGTGGAAAAGGCCTAAAGAAGATTGGGAAGAACCGGTATGTGTGAAACAGGACGGTGGAAAAAGCCTAAAGAAGCTTGGGCAGAACTGGTATGTATATTTTGCACGTCTGGGACAGTGGAATTAGAAAAACATTTCATTTTGGAATGTGATGCATTTAAAAACATCGGAGAAAGTTATGAGAATATATTAGCATCAGTTTCTTGACATTATCTTTTTAACTAAAGAATTGTTGGAAGATTGAACTAACACATCATCAATTTAAATAAGAAAATGATTGAATTATAAAAACAAAAACTCAGAAAACTAATAATTCCTTAAATTATTTTTAGTCTCATAAATATTAAAATATCATTTTATTTCCTTTCAATTCATTTCACCATTAAAAACAATTTAAACACTCGATACCTCTGTAAAATCTTGCGTTGCCTTGGCAAAATCCTCTATTAATTCTGTGGCTTCCTCCACTGGAATATTCATCATGACCCCTCTGGTTGGTTTATGTTAACGCCTTTCCTAACTTTTTTCAACAAGAATTTTTTATTTCTTTTGATAAAGTTTTCAACGTAAGTGGCATTCTTAAGAATGATAGAAAATCCATTTTCTCTCCTTATAATAATAATATTATCAACTACGCTTATAATACTATGATCCCCTCCAACAATTCTGATGCCTTTTTATAATACTATGACCCCCTCCATCAATTTTAAGGCCTCTCAAGATTTAGTTTCTAGGGAGCTTTTTAATAATAATAATAATCAATTTAAATGACAATTATTTTTAAATTTAATAATCAAATTAGCTAATTTTTAATGTTTTTATTATTTATTATATTAATTTTTAAATTAATGATATTTATTTTAGTATTTTTTCTTAATTTGGTCTAAATCTATAATCATATTCACTTTTCTCTTATTAAGGTTCAAATTAATAATAATAATGGTTATTTAGATTATCTTTTTTGGCTTGTCATAAGTCTAATTCTTTTTTTATCTCTGCATCTTTCTCCTTTCCGCTCTAGGCCTCTTTCTGTAGTGAACCTCTCCTCCTTTAATCTTGATCTCTCCTCCCTTCATCTCTTGGAAAAAGGGTTCAATTTTTCCATAGTTCCTCATCGTATCCCCATAGAAGAAATTATCTCTTGGAAAAAGGGTTCAATTTTTCCATAGTTCCTCATCGTATCCCCATAGAAGAAATTATGTGTTCTAGTGAGCTTACGTGTCATAACCTTCCATCTCATATGGTTGAAGAAATTCATCAAGAATGTGGCAGAGTTCTAATGAAGATAAAACCTCCCAAGCCCAGTTTATCCAAAGATGAATTTCAAGCCATTAAGCATCTTAATGATAACCCTGACATCCTTATCCCTAACGCTGATAAAGGTAATGTGACCGTCATCATGGACTCTTTTGACTATGAAGCTAATTTATGTGATCTTCTATCTTCTAGTTCTTATAAAATCCTTCCCAAAAACCCCATCAATTCCATCACCCATCTCGTCACTAAATCTATTAAATCTTCTTCTTTATATCCCTCCATTCAACAATGCCTTATTCCCCATACTCCCCAAACTCCCAAACTCTATGGGATCCCAAAGATCCACAACAAGGGGTCCCCTTTAGACCCATTATTAGTGTCATCAAAGCTCCTACCCATGCTCTTAACCGATTCCTAGCCTTTAAGCTTCAACAATTCATTGGATCCTCCCCCTCTTTCATTAAAGATTCCTATGATTTTATTCTTAAAACCAAAGACATGCGCCTTGATGATAATGACCTCTTAATTAGCTTTGATGTTGTCTCTCTCTTCACTAAAATCCCAGTTCCTCGGGCACTTGATATTATCTCCAAACTTGTTGATCTTGAAACTCTCAACCTTGTTAAGCTTTGCCTCTCATCTACATTCTTTTCTTTTAAAGGCACCATTTATCAGCAAATCGAAGGTACAACAATGGGGTCTTCCCTTTCTCATGTTGTTGCTAACATCTTTATGGAATTCTTTGAAGCCAAAGGTCTCGACTCTTGGCATAAAAAACGGAAGTGTCGGTTCTAGTTTGTCGATGACACTTTTGTCATTTGGCAACATGGGACGGTCGTGCTTGATGACTTTCACTCTCATCTTAACAACATTTCCCATCATATTCAATTTATCATGGAGATCGAATCTAATAGATCACTTTCCTTCCTTGATGTCCTGGTCTCCTGACAACCTGATGGTTCTCTATCCCATCAATTCTATAGAAAGAAGACCCACATTGATTGGTATCTCCATGCCCTTTCTCATCATCACCCTTCCCAGAAATCTAGTATTCTCAAATCTCTCATTTCTCATGCCCTTAAAATCTTTGTTCCTCAATTCCTTCTCTCGGAAAAGGCCCATCTTTTCCAAGATTTTAGAGCCAATGGCTACACCCCTTCTCAAATTTGTAAAGCCTTTCAGGTTGTCTCAAATCCCAAATCTCGGTCCACTCCCCCCTCTCCTCCCCTAGGTCAGGTCTCTCTTCCTTATATTAAAGGGATCCTTATATTAAAGGGACCACTGACCTCATTTCTAAAATCTCATCCAAAGAGAATATTAAAACCGCCTTTAAACCTCATAGAACTCTAAGGCAGATGTTTAGGTCAACCAAAGATAAGTCTTACCCCATGTCATGTTCTGGTGTTTACCAAATTCCCTGCTCATGCGGGAAATGTTATATTGGTCAAACTAGTCATCCCTTCAAAGCTCGGTTGAAGGAACTTATGGTTGATACTAACCATCTTCGTTTATTTAAGTCAACCATTTCTGAACATTCCTTTAATTCCAAACATCTTGATTTCTTTGATCAATCCAAAATCCTAGCTCGTGTTCCTTTTCACAACACTCGCATTATCAGGGAAGCTCTTGAAATATAGAAGCACCCTGATAATTCCAATAGGGTAGATGGATTCAAATTAAACCAATCCTAGAAGCCTGTTATCCATCATCTTACTCGATCCTGTTTAGTTTATCTGAATTGTTTATTCTCCCTGGATATTTATTTCATTTGTTTAATTTTATATAAATTATTTTATTGATTTTATTAATTTATTTTATTACTTAATGATTATTTGTCATTTAAAATCTTTCTTGCCCCCTTAGGACAACACCTAATTTGTAATTTCAACAGTGGTGTCCCGTTGATGATTTTACTTGGACAACTAATGAATTTCTCATTGGAATCTAGTGACTTTTTTCAAACAAAATTTCTCATTGAAATTCATGATTTTTTTTTTTGAAAAAATTTGTGGGACTGTTTGAATAGTTTTTTGAAGAAATCCAACTTGTTAAAGGTATAAATAGGATGCCTTTACAAATGTGACAGAATGCATGGCAGTTCAGAGGAATGATAAAAATTTGGAAGTTCAAGAACTATACACAGGTTCTATTAAGCCAAGTTGTGTATACATGCGAGTTTAGCAAAGCAAAGTAGCGTATGGTTTTTGCACCATTGTATTCTAAAATACCAAGGGTCCTTACCATGGTATTGGCCCATAGTAATGAGTGCATCAACGGATATTGATCCCGTCAAAGATTACCACCGACACTAGTATAGTTTTGACCTGTGGTATTGGATAAGGGCTAAACTATATAAAGAGGTGAAGATCAAAGTGTTATGTGGGTAAGTGATGGAAATCTTATGAAGAATTAGATCAAAAGAAAATATGCATGTTATGAGTTTTTGATGCTTTGCTTGATCTAAACTAAGTATGCACCTGAGAGTTTGATGATGGATGAGATCAAATAGATCTGAAATAATTATGCACCAAAGAATACAGTGATGGATCAGGATCATGAGACCTGAAATGACTTTTCATTGTATGATCTACTCATGGATTGAATAAATCCAAGTACCGACACATGGTTTTATCTCTGAATATTATGATCAGGGTCTTTCTGAAGTTCTAAAGAGCTGCACAATTTTAGGTCAAAATTTGCAGATCTATACACTGGTTGGTCTTGGGAAAGGCACATATACACGCGGGTTTGCTTCTTCAAAGTCGCATATATAAAGTAAAGGGTTTATGTTCATAAATGATTGATCAACCTGATCAATGTTGCTGCTTCTCTGATGTCTGTCGATGATGTCCTCATGATTGATCTCGGTTGAGTGATAATGTCTTAAGTAGAACTGATTGAATGATGAAGTTGAATTTGGTTATTGCTTGATTGAAGAATGTTAAGATTACTTGTTGATTGTGATTGAAGATCAGAGACAATTTTGTGATTGGTTCAAAGTGTTGCAGTAGATCTGTGTATGATTTAGTGTTCTTTTTAAGAATTGCAGTGATCAAGTTTTCAATTTTCAGTATATTAAGATCTGTACACAGGTTTCTCTACAAAAAAGTGTGTATGCACACGGGTTGCCTTAAGTGAAGTAGCGTATACATTTTGAAAGATGGATGATTAGGATTTGTAGTAACAAAATATGGTTTATGTGATATGCAGTATGATGTTTGATACAGTGATTTCATTGTTCCAGTTGATTGGTTGAGTTTTGATTAATTGATTGGGTTTTGGTCATTGATTGATCCAATTGTGTCAGAGATTGATGATTGTGTTACAGTTATGAGTTATATTTTGATTATTGATATTGAGCTTTAGTGTTGATAATGGGTCCAGTTTGAAAATTTGATGAAATGTGGCCTACAAGTTATGATGTTTTGTAGCAGGGGGATCCAGTGTAAACATTTATGAAACGTGGTCCATGAATGTTGTTGAGGTTTGGAGCCTTCAGTGAGGAAGTCGAAGCTTCCTGTCAGTAGTAGATTGTAATTAGATCAGGGGGTTGGAGCTCCCCTTCAATAGGAGTTGGAGAACGAGTGAAGGTTGTAGCATTTTGCAGGTGGGTGCACGTGCAATGGAATGAGTCTACACCAGTGCAAGATTGTAAAAAGCTTTTTCTTTATATTAAAAAGAAGACAGAGCCGACAGTAGCAGGTGGTTTTTTCTCGCATTGGGTTTCCACCTTAAGTCCTGGTGTTCATGTGTGTTGTTTATGTGTGATGGCTTATTTTGTTCTTACAACACATGGTACTGTTTATCTAATGTTTCATAAAGTACCGATGCATTGGTTGGACAAACATATGATGAATTAACTGAAACATAAGTCTACTGGATGTACGCTACTACACACGTGGATTCCTTTCAGTAAAGTCGCATATAGAAATTAGAATATGAAAAGAAAAAATTATTGATTTAAAAATACTGATTCACACCCCCTCTCAGTATTTTTCTCAACAATTGGTATCAGATCAGGTTCTTTGGCAGAAGCTTAATCGCTTGAAGGAGATCCGTTGAGACAATCGAAAAGAAGCAAAAGAAGAAAACACCTCAAAAGAAGAAGACATCTCAAAGCGACAATGATAGTGTTAGAGACGATTGGCTATTAGGTGGAAGCAAATATTCAGATTCAAAATCACCCTCAGAATGAAGATGAACAAGCAAAAAAATTATCAAGTACTAATTTTTGGTCCTCTGGTGATACCTTTCTCTATTCATGTAATATTGAAGATAATGAATGTAACAATGAAACCACTAAATTTTCTCTTATGGATGAAAGTGAAAGAAATCTAATGTCCATAGAAGTAGAAGCTAAAATGCTCACAGATAAAATTAGAGATCAACAAGATATATTTGATAAAAGGGGGTGTACCCACAAAGAAGAGGTTACCAGGTTAAAAACTCAGTTGGAGGAAGGAAACAAAATTAGGAAGCAGTACAAGGAAAGAAAGATCAATGTCAAAGGTGCAGGATGAAGTTACATCATTAAGAAATCAAGTGAATGAAAAGGATACAACAACCAAGGAACTTAAAGAAAGAACCAGTCACTGTGGAGGTCTTGAAGCTGAGGTCGTCTCTCTAAAAGAAGATCTTGAAAAATCAAATAAGAAGATTAATAACTACTTCAAGCATTTGAAGAACAAGAAAATGAGATTCTCAAATTAAAACAACAAGTGGAGGAAGGAAGAAAAGTTGAAGAAATCATGAAGAAGCGATATCTATAAAAGGAAAAGCAATATCATGTTGAGGTAAATATCCTAAAAGGTAAATTCGAAGAAAAGGATAAACTTTTGTGATTTCAAGATAGTACTAAGATTTTGGATAATATTGTTAGTAGTCAAAGGTATCCTACCATCAAACCTGGTCTTGGTTTTCATGAAACTCTTAAAGGTGAATCTAGCTCACAAGCTGAGGCAAGGAATTCTAATGCAAAATCTGAAATGCTCAACAAGGAGATAAGAATTCAACCCCATCTACAACCAAGGAAAGAAATTCTTCAAAGAAAATCATTTACTCCTAATTATATAAGTGTTAATTGATATCTTCCTCTAATCAATAATATTGAATGTTCTATATGCCATAATTTTGGACATGTTGCAGCTAGTTACAGAAGTAGAACATTTCAAGCTAATAACCATCTCACAGAAAGATCATCAGCTTCTAGGTACTTTAAGGGAGTTGTTGCTAAATGAAAATGGTGACTGATAATGTTTTGAGAATCTGCTCCAAGCAGAATATGCTATTGGATAGGCTACTTTCTCATGCATGAAAGTGTTGTTGGCTTTCCCATGTCTCCCCTTTGGTCATGCGGGGATCAGCACCACATCTATCTGATATTGTTTTTCTTGCAATATGTTTGGTCACAAAGCCATTGATGGTTATAGAAGGGATATGAAACATATAAGATGTTATGTTTTTAACAAGTTTGGGCATGTAGCAAAATAATGTAGGAACAAGTCTATGGATCGTCGTAGACAATATGGTAACCAACCAAATAAGAACAGTGATATTAGAAAATCTGAAAAAAAATGGATCCACCTATAAGCAAGAAAAGAAAGATCATATAAGGTGTGGTCTTGCTCTCTGCTCATTCGAAGATGAAGATGAATGGTGCATATATAGTGGATGTTCTCATCACATGACTAGAGACAAGAGTAAAATGGAGTCTCTCATGAAGAACCACCATGGTAATGGTATTCTTAGAACTAATGTTTCAACAAAAGTTCTAGGAAAAGGTACAGTCAAGACAGACTCAGGGGGAGTTGAAAGTGTGAAATCTCAGTATTTCACTTGCTATACGCGGATCTTATGAATACAAGTCGCGTATATATGTGATTTCTAAACTCCACAATCGCGTATATGTTGGTTTGATGAAGAAACAGTGGGACAGACTTGGAACATGGGTCTGATATGGTTCAGTCAATTATCAATTGTCTTTTCTGTTTTGATGGATGATGATTACAGTCTGTTGATACTATTTAAAATTTCTTTCGGCCCTCATAAGTTGTTGATGACATGATATATAATAGGTTGATGATGATGCCTTGATGATTCTTACTGATATATGCAATGATCAGATCTGACAGTGAACAGTTGGCACAGGTTCAGGGGGGGCATTGCCTATGCTTCTAATAAAGCATTGTTGGCATTATGTTTGATTTAGAAGTCCTTGGTAAATAAAGATGCTTATCAATGGTGATGATGCTTACGTTGTTGAATTATTTAAATGATACATCATGTTTTTCTGTGGCCATGGGTTGCCTATGATGAAATCACAAATGATACTTATATATTGCTTGAGCCACATAGTTGTTTTGATGTTACTGATCATATTTACAGATGATTCTTTTGATGCATATAGTACATATGCTATGTTAATTACATGATGATCTTCATAAGTTAAAGGAGAAAAACAAAGCTTGAGTACACAACTTCATTTTTTGATGATGATAAGTGTCACTCATTACTTTCATCATGAATTCAAAGATGCATAAATTTCATATGGTGAAGTTATGAATGAGGATTTCTATAGTTCTTGGCTCTCACATGGTATATTGTTTGAGGATTGTTGCTCTTGATGGTATCAATAAAGTTTGACAAATGGTTGTGAGCTTATGATTTGCTTTTCACATTAATGAGAAGCTAGATACATATAGCTATCTCTATGATGGGCATATACACGTTGTTGTTCTTGATGCTATTGACATATGCTTATGGTGCAGATCATATATGGTATATGATATTTGCTAATAACTATCACAGTCTTGTTTAGGTCTTTGGTCTTTGTTATAAATGTCATTTGATGTAAAGGTCATATAAAGACCTATGATGTACTCATTGTAAAATTCAACCATGTATGGACTATTGTGGTCAAGTCCTTTTAGACATATGATGAATTTTGAAACCCCACTATGTTGTTGAAGGAAAGGTAACTAGATTTAGTCTTCATAAATGTAATTTTGATATTTGTATTTATTCAAGAAAAGAAATATTATTTTTATAATATATGTCAATGAGTTTCTTGCTCATTGAAATAGGTCTAACACTACTAAAAGTGCTATAGGTGAGTCAAATAGTAAAAAGGAATAAGTTGAAGACAGTAAGGGCATGTTATACCTTGTATGCACGTATTATGGTCAAGAGAATACATCCAAAAAAAGTCACAAGTCTCCTCCAAGCAATGGCACCATCAATAAGCTCATTCGCGCATACCACTCCACCAAAGAACAATCTGAAGTCCACTCTACAAGTCGACCTACAAGTCGGCCTAAATGGAGGGAAAATCCTCTATATATAGAGGCTATCCACTCCTCTATAATGAAATAATTGAAGCTTTCAAATAAAGAAAGAGATAGCCGAGAGAGAGAAGTAAAAGGGGAAGTCTAGGGGTCTCCAAGGACAGCGAGAAAGAAGGGTGCAAAACCGAAGCTAAGGA
This sequence comes from Pinus taeda, assembly GCA_000404065.3. NCBI lineage: Eukaryota > Viridiplantae > Streptophyta > Pinopsida > Pinales > Pinaceae > Pinus > Pinus taeda. The sequence continues at coordinate 993 of APFE031600753.1, read as the reverse complement.
GGCCATTTCTAGAGCAGCTACAACCACACGTGCAAGGTTAAGGAAGGTCTTCTTGCGGTTATAACAACATAAAAGCACAGTTCATCATATCTCACTATCTTGGGTGCAAACAAGGTCTACAAGGCCTCCCTCTAAGAGCGAAGGAGAAGCCCTCACAAACGTAGGAAGAAAGGAACAAGACTGAAGTTGAAGGGATTGTTTTCTAGGGTAGAGAACAGTCACACATGCGAGAATCAAATCTCTTTCTACAGTCATAACCCTACATTACAGTGATCCAAATTAGTTGATTGATGGAGAGAAGAAAGGAACCATTATAATAAGAATGGTCTCATCAATAGTATCTTCTCTAGAGCAAGTGCAACAAGGTTACTAACAAGTTGAAAGAAGAACAAAGTGTCGAAAGAAGGAGGACGAAGTGCCAGAGAACAAAGTGACGGAAGAAGTGTCGGAATACGTGCTGGGGTATATGGTGCACAAAGGAGTAAATACTTGACTTGTGCTTGGAGGATCTCTTTGTCAAGGGTCTAGGGTTTGGCACTGATCAATAGAAGCTTCAATAGGAGAAATTCACTAAAGGGTTTTCGTCTCAAGAGTAGAGAGGTTTTGACCCTGGCAGAGAGACAACATCTTGTGTTCTTGTTTTATGTTTTGGTAGCAATTTGATGTAGTAAACACATATGCACTAATAAGAAGAAGAAGAAGACTAAGCTAACAAGAAAAGTAAAAAGACTCCACCAATTGTTATCAAGTAACGAAGAATCACACGACACTACTTTGCCCTAAATTCTTCAACATGTGTTTGGGAAGTTGATATGATAATGATGTCAAATATGAAAACCCACTGTGATTGGGTCATTTATGTAAGCTTTTGGTGATAGGACAAGTTCTATGAGTCATAGAGTCATGTACTTTATTGTACATCCGTAAAAACATTCGGCATGTTCTCAGGGGGAGAATGATCAGAGAATTCAACATGTTCTTAGGGGGAGCATG
>APFE031600750.1:0-19973 GCA_000404065.3 Pinus taeda | reverse complement strand
ATCAGAGATGGGAGGTTGTTGGACACTCCGGATAGGAGAGGTACTAGACACGGGTATTACTCTAGTTATGGTTTTTATAGACATCATGATCGTCATCATTATCATCTGTACAGGAGGAATGATAGGGGACATTTGTCGGATGAGCTCAAGAAGGCAAAGCCACCTACCTTTGATGGAGAGATGAAGAAATCACAGGATGTAGAAGTTTGTTTTCTTGGCATGCGGAGATTCTTTAGATTGCATGATTACTCAGAAAATATGAAAGCAAGAATAACCCTTTTTAGTCTCAAAGGTAAAGTGGATATTTGGTGGAGAGACGTGAAGAATGTCAAGGACATACATTAGGATGGGTTGACTTGGCATGCATTTGAAAGGCCCTTCAAGAAGAAGTACCTATCTGAGAGGTATGATGATGACAGAGCTAAGGAGTTTTATGAGTTGTGGATTGGTTCTATGACAGATGAAGAGTTTACTAGCATATTTTTGGAGTTGTTGAGATATGTGCCTTACCTCAGATAGGAGAAGGCTAGGTTTAGAGATTCATCAGTGGATTTCCAGTTGCATAGAGAGATCGAATTGAGTTCGATGAGCCTAAATCGTTGGAGGAGGCCATCCGAAAATTGAAGCATTGTTATGATCAGTTGAAGCGCAAAGTTGAGCCTAAACACGACTTGAAAAGAAACGAAAAAGCTAAAGAAAAATGGCCACTAAAGAGAGGAAGACCTCAAGATGCAAGTGGAAAAGATAATGAAGTTACTTACAAGAAATTCAATACAGCTGAGAAGGGACATGAAGAGAAGCAGGCTAGAGGCAGTGGTAAGGAACCATTACAATGTTGGATATGTGGTAAGGATTATTGTAAGAGGGCTTGTCCGCAATATCAGAGTGGTGGTAGACCCCATATCTACAGTGCTAAGGAGGCGCATATAGTTGGTGATGTTGCTCATAGCATTCCTCGAATTTATGCAGTTGTGGACAATAGGGAGGCAAAGCATCGATCATTAAGATGGATGGTAAGCTTTGTGATCAAGTTGTTTCTATTTTGATTAATCTTGGATCTAACTATTGTTATATAAATCTTAACCTGGTGGATAAGTGTGGTTTGAGAAAATAAGTGCATGCAGAATCTTGGTTGGAATAGTTGGTTACTGGTACAAAGAAGTGAGTTCACCATTGGGTAAGAGCTTGTGCATTTGAGTTAAATGGTATGCCTACAATATTGCATTTCAATGTATTGCCATTGGGATCGTATAGTATGCTTTTGGGTATGGATTGGCTATACCTTCATAGAACCAAAGTGGATTTCTTCAACAAGGACATTGAGTGTGTGAATAATAGTGGGGAAAAAGGACCTTGCAGGGAAATAAGAAGCCTACATCAGTGAGGATGGTTACCTCTATGCAGGCTAAGCGTAGTTGCAGAAAAGGTTCTGTGATGTTTTCAGTACACATTTTTAGTGACAAGGGTAAGGATATTGAGAATGTTGATGTGTTGAGCAAGTACCCAGTATTGCAACAGTTTCGGGATGTATTTCCTGAGGACATTCCAGAGTTTCCACCTCACAAGGAGGTAGACTTTTCTATTGAGTTAATGCAAGGGACAACTCCAGCATCGAAAGCACCTTACAGGATGAGCACACCTGAGTTGGTAGAGTTGAAGTTGTAGCTAAAGGAAATGTTGGACAAAGGATACATCAGACCTAATGTATGGCATTGGGGTAGACCACTGTTGTTCGTAAAGAAGAAAGATGGTACTCTCAGATTGTACATTCATTATAGATAGTTGAATAAGATAATGATCAAGAACAGGTACCCTTTTCCGATGATTGATAATTTTATTGATCATCTAAAGGGAGCAAAAATGTTCTCTAAGATCGACTTGAGATCAAGATACCCTCAGGTATGCATCAAGGAAGAGGATATCTTCAAGACTATGTTCAGGATCAGGTATGGGCATTATGATTTTGTTGTTGTTCCATTTGCCCTAACTAATGCTCCATCTACATTATGTGTTTGATGAATAGTGTGTTGCATCCTTATTTAGACAAGTTTTTTATTGTATTCATTGATGACATACTGGTATTTTCTAAGAATGAGGAGGAACATGTTGAACATTTAGCAGCAATGTTGAGATTGCTAAGAGAGCATCAATTGTATGCTAAACTCAGCAAGTGCAACTTCTTTCAGACTCAGGTACACTACTTGGGACATCTCATCTCCAAGGAAGGCATAGCATTAAATCCAGAAAAGATAAGGGCCATCATGGAATTGGAAGCTCCTAAGAATGTAGATGAGGTGAGATCATTTATGGCATTGGCAAGTTACTACAGAAGGTTTATCATGAACTTCTCATGCACAACATATCCTATTAAATCATTGCAACGGAAGGGTAAGAAGTTTGAATGGAAGGTGGAATGTGAAGATAGTTTTGAGCAACTTAAGCAATTGTTGACACATGCACCAATGCTAAAGATTGTGGATCCGAACCAGGAGTTTGTTGTGTGTACAGATGCTTGCAACTTGGTGGAGTTCTCATGCAAGGGAAAGTAGTGTGCTATGAGTCATAGAAATTAAATGTTCATGAGCAGAACTACTCGACGCATGATCTTGAGCTAACATTGATTATACATGCATTGAAGATTTGGAGGCATTCTCTTCTAGGCAAGAGGTTTACATTGATGAGCGATCACAGTGGGATGAGGTATTTGTTTGAGCAACCGAATTTAAATTTCAGGCAAGCTAGATGGTTGGCTACCCTTAGTGAGTTTGACTTCGAGATCAGATACATCATAGGCAAGGAGAACCAGGTTGCATATGCTCTTAGCAGGAAGGTACAGGTAAATCATATAGTAGTTATAAGCTCTTATGGGACAGAGTTACAGGATGGGACTTTGCAGGAAGGACAACGGGATGACAAATACATGGATATTATGCACAGGTTACAATAGAGCATAGGTACAAGTACAAGTGATCGGGATGTAGACTATCATCTCACAGCAAATGACTTGGTGAGATTTTGAGACAGGATCTATGTGTCGAATCACAATGAGCTCAAGAAGCTTATCTTGAGGGAGTTTCATGTGAAACCGTATTCGAGTCATCCAAGATATCATGAGACATTGATGGCGGTAAAGAAGTTCTACTATTTGTCGAATCTAAAGAAAGAAGTGGCTAAGTTCGTGGCTAGATACTCAGATTGTTAACAAATAAAGCCGGAGTGCCTATAGCCTATAGCGATTTCAGAATGGAAATGGGAGGTCGTTTCCATGGATTTCATCACAGGTCTTCCAAGGACAGTGAAACATCATGATTCTATTATGGTCGTGGTTGACAGATTGAGCAAGGTAGCTCACTTCATTCCAGTAAAGACTACTTAGTCATCTAGTGAGGTAGCACAGGTGTTCATCAGAGAGATAGTGAGACCACATGGTGTTCCAAAGGAGATTTTGTCAAACAGAGATGAAAAGTTAACTTCCAAGTTTTGGAAGGAGCTATTTGCAATTTTGGGTACAAAGTTGGCCTTCAACACAGTCTATCATCCGTAGACAGATGGTCTGATAGTGAGAGTCAATAGGATCTTGGAAGATATGCTAAGGATGTACGTGATGCACCAATAGAGGAAATGGGAAGAGTATCTACAATTGGTGGAGTTTGCATATAATAATGGTTATGAGGAGTCATTGAGGATGACTCTTTTCAAGGCATTGTATGGGTAGAGTTGTAACACTCCCATCAGCTGGAGTGATCCAATGAACATGGTACTTATTGGACCGGACATGTTGGCGGACATGGAGCAAGAAATGGAGGTTATTGTTGTAGCGGCTACAACCACCGTCCAAAATTTTACCTTAGCTTCGTTTTGGAGCCTCCCTACCAATCATCCTCAACAGCATGTCTTGCATCATCAAGCATATATGCTTCATTTGTTCCTTAGTGTCTTTTCATCCTGTGCATTTTAGTTTGCTTCATTCCCCTCATAGGTTGTCTTTCTGGACTTAGACCATGTGTTGGCCAAGCAGCTCCCCCAAAAAATTGTGCAAATCAGCTAGCCAGCCTATTGAGCTCAAGAATTATGCAAATGAGTCTGTCAGGCTTCCCTCGGAAAATTGCGCAATTCTGGAGGGGAACTAGCCTTCCCTCCATAAATTCCGCAAATCATCCTGCCATCCTGCTGGGCTCCAAAATTGCACAGAGTAGTCAGGTAGTCTTCCTCCAGAAAACTGCGCAATCTGACTCAGTACTGCTGCTCAGCCCAAAAAATGCATAATTCTGGAAAGCAGTCACCTGCTAACCCCAAAAATTGTGCAATCCATTTGGGACAACTAGCCTAGATCAGCCCAGGAACTGCACAAATTTTCATCCCAGGCTCACAAACCAATGCATGTGCCTTCAGGTTAACTGGTTCCCTCCGAGACCGAGCAAAATTGATTTGCATGCGTGGACTTTTTTTCTCAAGGCTACATGCAAAGGCATCCCTAGATTTAGGGACCTATTTTTAACAATTGGAGGTTACATGAAAGGCTCATTTTAGAAACCTTCCGCCAAGTGTCACGTTTCCTAGATTTGTGGCATGCGCATCATAACCTCGATTTTATCAAAAATTATTTACAGGATGCTACAAAGCTCTTTCCTCACATCGATCTTGCACCTCTGAGATCCCACATCGCATCTAGGAGTCATCGGCACATTCAACTCAGTTGTTTCGAGGTAAGCCCTCTTTCCATGTTTTACGTTGTGTTTCTGTCATTTTTTGTGTTTCAGCTTGTGTGAGTGTTGTTTACTTGATTTCAATGGGTGTTTGTTGTCATTTTGATGTATGTTAGCTTGCAAAAGAATTGTTTCAACTTTCGTTCGCATCTCATTGTTTTCGCATGCATGACACTATTTTTGTGCCATGGTCGTTGTTGGGGCGACTCGCTTCACACACATGCATGATTTCCCATTTTCTGAACCCTCCACTTCCTATTTGCATGCATGATCGTTCACTCTTGTTACAGTCAGTATCACCATACATTCAGACTTCTCATCTTTTCAGTTGCCCATCGACGGGTCTAGATTGCCTTAGCCCGGACCTTGTCTTGCCTGGCTAGCATTGCGCATTTCTAGAAGTAAAGGCTCTGCCTTCCCTCCAGAAATTGCACAAGTCTGGCCCAACACTGACCTCCAGGCTTGCATTGCGCAATTCTAGGAGGCAATGCCTTGTTGCCCTAGAAACTGCACAATGAAGTTTGTTGGTTTACATGTCATTGCTGACTGAAATTGGGCATTGTGCAGTTTCAGTCCTTAGCAAGCTAGTATTTTCTCTGTAAAGGATTGCTAGATGAGCATCCTAGATTTGTATTCAGATATTTATCCTACATAATAATAAACCCTCAGAACTGTTGCACTGGTTTTCCAGCATTGGGTTTTTCTGGGGACTATTGTGTCCAAGAATAAGTGTGTCCTATGTATCTTATTCTTTTCTCTGTTTTTTGTTTCATGAGATCAAATATTTAATTAGTGTAGGTTGCAAAAGTAATTTGCTTCAGTATTCAACAGTGTTGATAATATCAGTATCGGAAAAATATCGGCAAGGGTCTAGAAAACATCTTATCGACAATATCGACGAAAATATCGACAAGCATAAAAAATGCATAATATATTCAGATTTTTCATATTTTTAAACATATAAAACAATAACAACATGAAATAAACACAATGGCACACAAATATGAAGAAAGCACTAATATATATGATGTCAAATAGAAATGATACATCAAAGGCGATACCAAATCCTGTTGATCCCTGATAATTGTATAATCAATGACTCAAATGTGGAGAACCAATACAAAATAACATCACATATATAAAAGTATCTCATCATCATGAGTTATATGTAGAAAAAAAAATAAAATCATTGCCCTCTCCCCCTTTTACGGAAAAACATGATTGGTTGTTTTCCAGGCCTGCCCCTAGTACTAGAATGCTCTGGCCCTGCCTTTGCACCTAATGTCAAATAATGAGTGCTAGGTATGGAGTTGTGCTCTCCTATATCTATATCAGATGGTGTTGATGTTGATGCTCCCACAATGTCCTCCTCCTCCTCCTCCTCGTGCTTCTCCTCCAAGTTCTCCTCCTCTTATTGCTCCTCCTCCGAGTCCTTCTCCTCTTACTGGCGTTGTTCTAATGGGTCATCTGGCTCTAACCATGAAGGTGAATCCTCCAAGATGGGCTCCTCAGATCCACCCTCCACTTAGACAATACATCAATATTGTCTAAGGAAATGGCATTTGGATCCATTGGTGCTTCTATTTGCTTCACTCAAAGTCGGATATTGTAATGTACATACACTAAATCATTGAGGCGTGTGAACTCCAACCTGTAAGAGTGTCAAAAAAAATAATGGGCCTTGAGTCTTGACTCTTAACACTTGAAGGTCATAAATTAAAAATTATAAATTACAATAAGTGTAATTGCTCAACTGAAGGTTGGAGCTCAAAGTTATACTTGTTGCGCTTTTTTATGTGTATTTTTTCAAATACACTCCAATTGTCCTCACACACTGAAGAGCTACATGTTTGACTCAACATTCTTACAACCAATTTCTGAAAATTTGGTGCCCTTGCACCATAGCTTTGCTACTAAATATCTACAATAAAATAAAGAGACAAAAATTTCAAAAACTTAAAACATAATTAAACTTTCAAATAAAAGTTACATAATTGAATTTTAAAAATCTAGAATTATAAATAAGGAAATTCCAAATTGAAAATTCTAGTTTCTAATGAGTGATGACTCGTCACTTACGTGGCATGAAGAGGGACCTTTCCCTAATAGCATCATCAAAGCCAAATAGGCCAACACAATCTCGATAAAACTGTATCTCACGATTGATTTTACTATGAAGCTCAAGATCAGGTACCATCCTATGAATACATGAGTGGAGCCCTTCCATCACCTCGCCATCAAAATCAAAGCCGCATTTGTATGAAAATGTAGGCCGCATTTGTATGAAAATGTAGGGTTGAGGAAGAGTGGAGCTGCATGAATGGGTCGATGAAGCATCCTTGTCCACTGACTATCAATCACATCCCATAAAATCATATGCCTATCAAGGCTAGCAAAACCCTTGTCTGCAAATAAGAACAAATGGTCTCCTTGGCCCTATCCATGGCCTCATACAAATAAGCCATCGCTCTTCTCCGCATCTACCAATCTCACAAACTTTACTATAAGTTCACTAACTGAGCATGCTTCTTCTACTCCCTGCCAAAACGTGTCAGAGTGCACCATTTTTGCAATGGCTCTCCTGTCATGCCTCCTGTTGTATCTACAATTACACCACTCATCAAAAACAAACATTTGCTTCAACTTGAACGGACATCGAAGCAAAGGCTGAAGAGTAATAAAGTTTGTGACAAAACCTGTGATTGCAAGACGCTGCAACTCCTTGTTTCTAGTGAACCTCCTCATGAGGCTAAGAACAGAAGCATGGTTATAAATAAACTTGGGGACGCTCCTAGCTATATCAACCACCTCCTTGATGAAGGAGAGTTTCCCCATATCCTCAAGCAGCAAATTGATACATTGTGTTGCACACGGAGTCCAAAACAATGTGCAATGCCTCTCCATAAGCATCTTGTCAACAAACACATAATTAGTTGCATTGTCTATTATGACTTGCACCACATTCTGCACACCAAACTCCCAAACAAAGCCATTTAACAATTCACATATCGTTGTTGCACCTTTGATATGTGTTGATGCATCCACTGATTTAATAAACATGTTACCTTTAGGACAATGTATCAAGAAATTTCTATCTGTCCAACCATCAGACATCATTGTGCATCCAAAAAGTTCCCATGGTTTTTTCAACTCCACCAATCTAGAGTTGATGTCCTGCTTTTCTGCTTGAATAATTAGCCCCCGTAACTCCTCATATTTAGCACTTTTGTACCCTGGGCCCACAACAACAATAGCATCACACATTGACTGCCAAAATGGATTGGTTTTGGTGATGCTGAGAAGTAAGTCGCTCCATAAAAGACACCTCCCCATGACTCTATCTGCTTCTTGCTTCTTCTTTTTAACAATTGATTTCATGACATGTTCTGCTCCTGTCATGTTTCTGGAAAACAAAATGATGACTTCGCACTGGCAATAGTAGGTGATGTTGTGGAGCCCCTCCCACTACCCTCAACATCAAAATCAGAAAAAAGATATCCCAAAGTATTTAGCTGCACATTATGCCTTGTTTCTTTCTGTCTCTTCCTTCTTTCTGCCTTCTTCATTAATTGCTTGAAGAGCTTTTTGTATAAGCTCCAAACTAGAAACTGTACAAATCCCAACATCATGTCCAGTGAGTCTAGCTAAACAGTATTTCAATCGCGTAACCCTTCCTATCATCCTAGTCCCACATAATTTGCATGATAGATATCCCTGATTTGTCCCACCATCAGGCTCCCCATACTCCCAAAATGGGTCCAAGGCTTTTGGCATATTTGAATAGTGAGCTAACTCAAACCTAGGGCACAAAAAAAAAATGGAAATGATAAGTAATAACCACCTCATTTTACAAAATAATTTTTTTGCTACATTATTTGCAATGTGAATTCAATGAAAAATCATAAATGACAATAAGAGGGTGCATTTGAAAGTTGAAAAAATAAATGGAGTTTGTTGTCCAAATATGGAAAAAACCCTTGCATTTGATCATGGGCATGAAAATCATAGAAAATGGAAATAGATAACAAAAAAAAAAATGTTTGTAGGCAAATAGACAAGCAAGAATCACCCTAAATCTATCAAAAAAATCATTAACATAAGGGTTTATTAGAACATCATGTTAATGGAAGAAATGAAGATTGTCTCACTGTTCTTCAACCTTTGATCAACAAAATATTCGTTGTTGGTGGCGATAATGGCTATTCAACCCTCGAATCCTCCTTAACAGCAAGCATAATGCTCGCCCCTTCCTTCTCCAACAATAAAAAAACAAGAATGAGGAAAAAAGACGATTTTGGCCTTTTCTAGCCGCAATAATGAATTTTTTCTCATGCCAGCGATATTTTGGGTTGTAGCGCGATATTTTCCCGAAATATCACCGATAATTTCCCGAAATATCGCTGATATTTCGAAAATATTGTGATATTTTCGGGGAGACAAAATATCGAGATATTTGCGAATTTCGGCAATATTGTCATCACTGGTATTCAAAAGAATAATTTGATGAATGTAATTTAAAAATCAAGTAGGTGAAGCAAATTCAGATTTGTTACAGTAGAGGTTCCTTCATTGTAGAAATTTGCACATGGTATTAGAGCATTGATTTTGAAACAGAAAGAGCAGATCCAGTGCTGAGAAGTGAAGCCAAAACCTGCACTTAGCAGTCATTCGAATCCCCTTGAAGGGATTGCACAGTCCTTGCCGGGAAGCAGATCTGAGGAAATCTCTCTCTGAGTGAGACGACAGAGGTAAAATTTCCAGTTCGTGAGTTTGCAAAGGCAGAGGGAGTGACACAGAGCCTCAGAGCAATGCTTGAAGGGCGCAATTTCTGCTGGGGCAGAGATCCGCTAGAAAAGAACAAAGACACGTAGAAGGGGAATTTTCTCCTCAAAGAACTTTCTGCCAGAAAGTTCGAATTTCTCACACGCTGAGCGGTGCTAAGCAGTGACTAGAGGAGTTAGTTCGACAGTCGAGTGAGATCGCATCGCATGGGCTCAGAGATCAGGACAGGTTGGACGGAGCCCCCAACTATGTCATATGAAAGACCAAAATCTTAGTTGTTCTAGAGGAATATGATCTCGAGGCCCACGTCAAAAGTGTTGTAGTTGTCCTGCGGACAACGATTAAAAGAAGAAGTACAAAGCCAAGCAAGGGAAGGCAAAGAGGCTCATTCTCGATGGAGTTCAAGATCATGTGGTCTCACACTTGTAGGGCAAGGATGCAACACAAGAGATGTGGGAAGCCTTGTCTTCTCTATACAAAGGATCTTCCAAACAACAGAAGATGTATTTAGAGCAGAAGTTGCAGTGGACCTTGATGCAAAAAAGAGAAGGGCTGAACCTTTATCTTCAATGTCTTGAGGACACTAGAGACCAGCTTACTGCAATGGCGTCTACTCCTCAGCGAACTGTGATGGTGAGGATAGCCCTGAATGGAGTCTCGAATGAATGGCAAGTTCTCGTCCAAAGCATATTGGACAGAGAAAAACTACCTTCACGGGAGGAGATGTGGGCGGCTCTTCAAGAGGAGGAGTTAAGGAGGTACCTAGTGAAGGTCAACCTCAGTGGCAGCTGTGGTAGTGGCACAAAGATGACAAAGAAGGAGAGCGCAGCTCTGGCATCGAAGGGACAACAAAAGCCGAAGCGGAAGGACACTTCGAAGGTGAAATGTTTTAGTTGTGGCGAAATGGGCCACTATGCATACCAGTGTCCTTTGAAGAAAAAGGACAAGGATGAGAAACATGATCCTAAGGCTGCTTCAGCAAAGATTGACGAGGATGAGTTTGACATGAGCGCCCATGCATCTCCAAGAGGGAGATGGGGCGATATTGAGCTGTAGTCGAGAGGATTACATGTGGGCAAGATCCTTGAGGAGTCCACCTCTTTGATCAATTCCTTGCTACGGGAGCCCAAGATTCAGCAGTAGTGAGATGGACTTAGTCTCAGATGATAAAGTGGATTGTTTGGAGGATAGATGCAACGGCTTGGGACCAGAGACAGATCAGCACAAAGCAAGGTTGGCAGCGGTGCAATTGGCACAATGCAGGAGTCAACAGTAGCGCAGAAGATTCAGAGGGTCAGAACCAACAACAGTTAGATTCCAATATTCATTGTATTATGTTGAACACAGTTGAGCTCAACTAATTTTGGATGTTTTTCAGTTGCTTCGCTTGGCAACTGAGTTGCAATACGGATGCAGTGTTAGCAGTTGCAGTGCTAGCAGATGCAGCATTTGAGAGGAAGTTGTAGTACATATGCAGTAGTGGTAGTGGCACTGTCATGGGCAACAGTACAGCAACACCAGAAGCACAATGTTGGTGGCAGCAATAGTGCAGAAAGGAGGCGCTTGAAAAACAGAGCAGCATGCAGGTGAACATTGTTGCTAGAGCACTTTCCTCACTAAGAGGGAGTGTTAGTTTTTGGTAGCATCAGAAGTGCTCTAGCCTTGAAAATTGGTGGAGATACTAAGGCACATGAGTTCTAAAGAACCTAGAAATTATTTGGTGAAATTCCACCCAGATTGTATTTGATTAAAATAATTAATATTTTTAATGGAGTTCCTAAGTCTAAACTTAAGGAAATTAAAATATTAATGGGTATTAATCAAAATATGGGTGAGAATGATCTAGAAGGCGGATCGAGTCATGTTTTAATCTTAGCCATTGATTAGAAACTTAATCTCGATCTTTGAAGACTCAATAGGAAAAGTATAAAATGGAGGCTTTGGGTTCATTTCGAAACACACACAGAGAAATTGAGGAAATCAGTTTTTTGAGGTGAGAAGTTCTCAATAGGAAAATCAATTGGGGAGATCTTGCAGCAAAGGGGCAGTGAGAATCCCAGATAAGGAATTTTTGAGAATACTGATAGAGACGCGAAGAGATCTTGTAGAGAGGCAACGCAGAAGTCGGGAGAGCTAATGTAGAAAAGATGCCTGTCACGCAGAATCCAAAACAACCGAACTGTTGGGAACTACTGAAACTGTTGGGAACTATCAGAACATCCAGGAGAGCTGACGTAGAGGGCAAAGAAGGTGACGTGGGGCTGAAACAGAGCCTGCGCAGAAGCCGGGAGAGATTATGCAGAAAAGATGCCTGTCACGCAGAATCCGAAACAACCGAACTGTCGAGAACTGCTAGAAACTGTCAAAACAGTCGGCAGAGTGGACGTAGAGGGCAAAGAAGCTGACATAGTGCTGACACAGAACCTACGCAGAAATAGCTGATGTTAGCCAGTCTTGTGCCGAATCAGCCGAAATTGTGCTAGGTGAAGTGAGGTAAAACTCGCTCAGATTTTCTGCCAGTATTTTCTCTGTAAAGGATTACTAGATGAGCATCCTAGATTTGTATTCTTATATTTCTCCTGCATAATAATAAACCCTCAAAATTGTTGCACCGATTTTCCCACATTGGGTTTTTCCAGTGACTATTGTGTCCAAAAATAAGTGTGTCCTATGTATCTTGTTCTTTGCTTTGTTTTCTGTTTCATGAGATCTAATATTTAATTAGTGTGGGCTGCAGAAGTAATTTGCTTCAGTATTCAAAAGAATAACTTGATGAATGTAATTTAAAAATCAAGTAGGTGAAGTAGATTTAGATTTGTTGCAGTAGGGGTTCCTTCGATGTATGAATTTTCACAAACGAGCCACTAGTGATGAATGGAACTCCCAAAAGGATGTGTGCACTCAATCATGTGGTAACCCATCCCATCAACGCAATAGTCATACTACATCTCTAGTATTTGATGGAAAGCCCCACCTGGATCCCAATGTCAACTTGGGGTTCAAGTATCAATTCCACTCATGTCAATTGGACTTGGATCCTAGATGGATGTATTCCTGTTTGAAATATAACGGTCTCCATGTGCCATGGGTGCATTAATCAAAAACATTTTGTGTCATACCTCTCTGCAAGTACTAGTTCAATTAGGTGTTCTTCATGCTCAACTATCACAAGAAGCTCCTCTACCAAATCATGCATGCCCCTAACATCCTCTGGTGCGATGTTTGCCATAGTTAGTTGGTTGTTTGTTATGGAGGATGAAGAACGCACAAAACTGAACCCCGTACCAATGTTGTTCACCCTGCAACTTCAATTCTTAGAGGGCCATCTGAGTGCTCTTCAAGGATTATTGGGAAATCTCAAGCTTGTGAGTAAACCTGTCAACTTTCTTCTCTTTCTCTACTAATGCATCATGATATTCCTCAGCAAGCACAAGTAGGTGATCTTTGTCTGAAAGGAGGTGTAGGGAATTGGATTTCATATCTACCAATGCCTTCCTAAAAGTATGAAAATCTGTGAGTGAAGGCTCTCTTCCCAAACAATAATCTGCCACCACTAGTCACTACGATTCAGTTGCCACTAGTCACCACTAGTCTTCACCGACCTTCAGTTGCACTGCCAAATGATGGGACTTATGGTGACCATCATCATGCTTCCCAAAATCATCATCCTCTATGTCTGCCCCCATGCCTAACTCCTGATAAATTGTATCAACCTACAAATTTTTACCATGATTAAGTGCCAACTCACCTAAATCATCATAATCACCTTTACTAAGTGATTGGGGAACATATGTAGTCTCATCCTGTCCATCATAGTTACTAGTGTTATCAACCTCATAGGATGGTTCTAATGGAGTACTATATGCTTTTGTTTTTTCAACCTCACTGCACACATTCCCAACTTGAATTGATGCATGCACTTATGAGAAGTCATTATTTTCTTCAGATTTAAGCTCTTTTTTTCTTCCCAATTTATAAGGGTGGATTAAACCATTCAAAATGCTCTAATAATGTTGTTAAGTTCATTTGATATCTCTGCATAACTTTCAAAAGTTCCCCTATGAGTTCTTAACTTGTCTTCATCATTCCAAGGTGGAGTGAGTTCTTTGTCTTGATGACTTTGGAACTCATCAAACCACTATCAAAAGTTGCCCCTCAAACCCTCATGTATCCAAGAACATGCTTTGATACCACTTTAATATTCCAGCTAGAGAATTCCTAGAATTTTTCACTCAATTTTCTGAGTTTCACTTAGCTTTTCTTTGAGGTCTTTTGTCAAATAATTAAATTCATACTGCTGTAGGTACATGTTTGAGAGTTTCATGTAACATGAGTGAATACAGTGAAATAAAACATCCATCAATTTCATTCCAACCATGTCATACATTTCATATAAATCAGCCAACAACAAAATCATTGATATTCATCACTTTCATTTAAATGAAGAGCATACTTTGCCATTAATATTAAATCAGAGCAACCTACATTTTGAGATGATTATTCTAATTTTTTTCATTAGAAATAATATTAACGATTGCACTTGCAAAATGGAGAATAACACCTGGAAAATTGCCCAGCTGATAGGTAACTTGTTAACTTGTTAATTATGATATCTGGAGATTACACTTTAAAAATTGATCCAACAACTTGACCTCAAGAGAAGTATGCTACAACGTGATTTTTCCATCTTCAGGAGTTGACGAATAAGCCTAAGATGACTTATATTCACAAGGAATTTGCGAAGATAATAATGTACCTTAAAACCCTGTTTGGAATGATGACAAATGGCTGCCCCTGTGTGCAGAAGTTCTGAAATAATTTCTGAAGGAATCTGGCTGAACGGATGTTCTCAAGTAAGACCTAACTCGGCTCTCAAGATTTGGCACAGTAACTCGGCCCAACTACCTGAGAATGCACTCCAAATTCAGCCACAATATTGTTATTAGGTCCTCTTGTGATCTGAGATGATAATTATGTCGGCCTCCTTTTGATTAAAACCTAGCTATTTTTGACAACAAGAAAAACTTGAGTTTGATAAGCTCAAACCTTGAGATAAACCCTGATAATTAATGTTGAGAGAATCAGTGATAAACAGGTCAACTTGACCCCTTTTGGTTGTCGGTAATGTGTGCCCTATAAATGGATAATTAAACTTCAAAAAAGTTTGTCAACAATAAGTTAATCTCAACCTTCTCAGAGGGACTGTCACAACTTTTGAAGAATAGCTATTTCAGACCACAATCTTCCTTAGAAAATTAGATGTTTCAGCCTGCTTGGAGAATCTACAAATGGCAGAACATGGGTAGGGAATATGGCTCAAGAAACACGCACGACTTTGAAACCAAGAAGATGACTTTTGAAGGATAGCTATTTCAGACCACGAAAAATTAGATGTTTCGGCCTGGTTGGAGAATCTGGAAATGACAGAACATGGGTAGGAAATATGGCTCAAGAAACCCACACGGCCTTGCAACCAAGAAGATGTATTTCGACCTTCTTCAATTCAAACAGCTCGGCCTCCTTGAAAATAATTCGGACGCTCCTCTTCCGCTTGAGATTTGAATAATCTTGGCCTTTACCTTAGCAAACTTTTCCTTGGAGAGATTGACCACGAACCCCTGCAATGATCCAACATGCGTTGCTGAAGAATGCATTCAACTTATAGTGGCCTTGAAGTTTTCCGGCAAATAAATTAAATTATATTTTCAATATAATCTATGGAAATAAACCAAGTAGTGTGGGAAAAGAGAAATACTAACGAAGGTGACAAGAAAGATCCACTTAAGCCAACTAGGGTGGGGAAAGAGAAATACCAACGAGGTGGCAAGAAGGGTCCACCGAAGCCATGGTAAGTATAATCTATGGAAATAAACCAACTGGGGTGGGAAAAGATGAGGGTGGCAAGAAAGATCCACCAAAGCCATGTTAAGGATATGGATTGAAAGTCTTGATCTGAAACTCTCTTGAGTTTCTCTTCAATAACAATGAGAAATGATAAAATAGAATAGAATGTTTAGAAAATGATCCTCAGCATCCTTTTGATGAGTTTTCCACAAGTTTCTAGACTCCTTTTTATTATATTTTTATTGGTGGGGCCCACTTTGCACTAAGTGACTTTTTGCTACCATTTTTAATGAAATATTATTTGTCGCCATTTCTAATAAAATAATATTTGCCACCATTTTCTAATAAAATAATATTTTCCTCCATTTTTCCAATAATAGTTTCCCCCTTTTACTAATTATAATTAACCTTTTATATAATGTCAACAAAATTGGGCAAACTCCTTAGTAATTTCCACACTCACAAAAATCAGAGATACTATGCACAATTAAGATATATTATTGGTAAGCACAACAATCTCATTCTCAATATGCTCCTAAAGGTTGGCCTCTTCTAATAGAGTTTGTAACTTGCATTTCCAAGGTGTAAATTGGAAGCATCTCCAAACCTGTCACACTCTCTAAATCAAGAGTAATTATTCCTACAAATTTGAATCAACCCCAAAGAAAACCAATAAGAAATAAATAAAAGTTCCCCTATACGGTCCCAATTTTTCTTCCAAAGTGCACTAGGGTTTCACACAAAATAACCTATAATAGGTTAAGCCTTCCCCTAAGTACAAAATAACCAAAATACTTAACTCCCTCTCCATCAAGAGAGTTATCTCAATCAAGTATGTGGTGATGCCATCCAGGTTGACATTTCAAGAATCACTCGCTCAATGCAAATTTAGAAATTTCAGCATAACCTTGAGTTTCTCCAAATATATTTCATGTGAACATTGGTCTATGGGTTGAATCTAAAATATAAATTACAACAATATATATTTCACTTTTGTCCAAAATGATCTCGTGACCATGCAACATAAGTGGATAAAATCCCACCCCCAAGTCTTTCAACTTTTTCATCAACCCCATGGGTTAGCTCAGGCAGTTGTGTTCTGAATTACAAGCAAGAGGTCACAAGGTCAAGTCCCTAAGTTGATTGGCTCTATGGTATTATTGGGCCTCACTCGATGTCCCCACTAGGTTAGGTTGTCAAAAACTACAACCAACTAATTTTCCCTGATTAGCATCCTTAAAATGAGGGAAAGTACCATAGGATTTCCTCGAGATGTGTATTCCATCAAAAACAATTGGGTGACCCCATAGGAGAAATTTTCTCCTATATTTGTCTTCATTCGAAAACCCCTAACGACCACTAGTGAAATCGATATATTGTACCATTTGATCTCTGCCCCTAAGTTCGGCATATGTCTCCTCACCCTCCTATCAAGACCATATGTTTGAAGGTGGGCAATCTAATCCTAAAGGCACATTTTTCATTGTGTAATCAGGTGCTTGCGCTTGTTTTTTGTTGGGAACTTTGGGCATGGAATATTGGGTGATTTTGAAGGAGGAAGTGTTTTGACTATAGCCTTGTTCCCTCACCTTAAATGGGGAGTTAATTCTCAACCCTAGTTTCGTGGGATCTCTCTTATTGGCTTATAGCTTAGGAAGGGCACTACTTGGGAAACCTCGATTTTGGTAGTGTGGTCTTGTTTTCCCATATCACATTTTTCACTCTCCTCACACATTACATGCCATATTTCATCAACTTCCCTCTCTGGGTTCACATAATCTTTGGGTCCACAAGGTGCTGGTACACCCCCTCCACTTGTCCACATGTTTGGGTCGAGCTTGGAAATGTTCCCCCAGAGGTTGATGCAACTAAAAGAATGTTAAAAGTGTAGCATGGCCACAATCAATAAACAAAAGAAAAGGATATTATAAAATGAAAACGATGTTCAGGGCATTAAAACAACACATGTGAAAAAGCCAAACATGAGTACTACCCTTTCATTATGGACATCACATTGGTTCCTAGGTTCCCATGAGTGCCCCCACATCATTCAGGAACCCATGCACATCCCAACCCCTAGTGGGCAATGAACCACCCCACATTTAGGGGGTAATAACTACTTATATCATACACATAATGCTCTCATCTCCTGGAGCCTCGAACAGTAACACAAAGAAAAATCAAGAAAAGGCAAAAAACAAATGAAGAAGGGTGGAAAAACAAAGGTTGGGGTAACTCATGTATCCATGATTGCTCCCTCCTAAATTCATACACCTAAATATGTGGACATCCCTCATCATTACCATCCTCTTTTAACCCATGGCATTTGGCTTTGAGATCCTTCTATCCCTATCCACCTATCCAGATGACCCCCTATCAATTGAAGGATGTACCTTAGACCTGTCTTCCTGCTTAGGGGCTCGGAACATCTAATAGGATTGTTTATTAACCACTCCTACCTAGGGAGTAACACTATTACAACCTTAAAGCCATAAATTTGGAAGGGAAATCCATTATGAAGTCTAAATTTTCCCTTGACTAACAAGTTTGGTTCACTTATATGCACTAATGAATTATTGTACCTAATGATGAGGATGCACATTGGATCTTATATGTAGTTGGCAGGTGGTTTCATCATGGGCTAGGCAACTTAATTGGGGTCCAAGCCCAACAGAGTATCACACTGACACCCCTAGGGGATGCGTTGAGAGCCAGGGAAATCCATCATGTGTTAGAGCATTATTTCATGCCATGAACACCTTAAGAGTTTTGTTCAATGCCCGCACATTATTTGCGAGATGATGCACTTGGAACAATGTACCCCATCCCACTTAACATGATCATGGCAATTGATCCAAAGCCCAGAGGAGGTTTATCTCACCTTTGAGACTTGGGAGGGCATACAGTATCATGAGAAGCCTCATTTGGAGAATGGTACAGGATTTTCTTTCATCTGGTACTCCATGAGACCAGCATTTGTGACCCAAACCCACTTTGGGGCTCCACATGATGACTTGCATGGAAAATTCATTAGAGAACTTTTGAGGTCTAAAATCGGTCTCCTAAGAAAAATGTATAACCAAAATAAACTTTATAAGGACTAATAGGATTCAAGATGATGATGTCAACCATGGAGGATGATTCACCATTTTTGGGGTAAAAAGGTAAAAAGATTATAAAATAATAAAATAATAAAACTACTTTTTCAATGTGTATTTTCAACTTATATTCCAAAGGTTTTACTCAAATTTCAAGCAGGAGTACTTGTTTGATGCAAAATTTAATTCCTCATCCAAGGAGTACCCATGTTACATACTTTCGATGAACCTTTCTATACGAAAAATGAAAAATACATGAAAACACGTGATTGCAATCACCTTTTTCATGTATTTCTCATATTTTGTGTAGCAGGGTCAATTGAAAGTATGCAACATGGTACCCCTTGGATGAGGAATCAAATTCTGCATCCAACGAGTGTTCACACTCAAAATTTGTGTAAAGCCATACGGAAATAAGTTGAAAATACGAGTTGAAAAAGTAGTTTTTTCTTTTTTCCCTCTAAAATTTGATGATGTAATCTAATCTTATTTTATTATTTCCACTATTATTTTATAATTTCCTTAGGAGGACCATTTTAGACCTCAAAATTCCCCTAATGAGGGGCCATCCCCTAATTCATCTTTATTTGAGCCCTCTCTCTCATCATGGCACTTAGAGGACTCAACATGGCCCTCCAACAACTCTGCATCATCATGATGTCATCAAATCAGCATGCATATGGATGGCTAATTCATAACTTGTGATAGCTAGTAGGTTGGATTGTGACCAAGACTTCTTTTTAGCACAATATTTTAAAATTTTGGGGGATGATTAGGCTAATTTGATTTATAGAGACTCATATAAATAGCAGTGAGTCTCATTTATGAGAACTCACACATTTTCTTTGGAAGTTATTGGAGTATCATGGATGCACTATGATATTTGGAGTTGATTTTCTATCTTGTCTTGGAGCTACTTCTTGAATATAGATGGATATATTGCATGATTATCTTGTAACATATTTTGTTGATGAAATCTTTCTATAGAAAACCTCTAATGATGTTATTGCTACAACTCATGTAAATGTAATTATGCCCTAATTTTCTTGAAGAATTATTTTTGGAATCTATTTGGTTGGCTCTTGTATATGCTACTTGTGATATAACATGCAATGAATGTTCCTAGTGATGAAATGTTATTTCTCATCATGAAACTCCATATTCTAATAGTAGGTAACTGTTGAAGGTTGGAAGCTAGAGCATCAACTTTTGACCTCCTTGAGGGAAAATTTGGCCAATGCATATAGGACTCCATAGCCCAAAGGAATAGGCACTAGTCCAAGGATTTTGGTGATCAAACTCCCCTTTATCCATATTTTCTCCTCCTAAATTTTGGTCCTCCTAAATTTTGGTCCTCCAAAAAGGGGGTAATCTAGAGCTTGCAGCGAAATTTTAGGGAGGTGATTGTTCGCGAATCTATAATGACCCTAAGCAGGAATGTAAGTGATATATAAATCATGTAAACAATCCGACAATCAGAAAAACGAAATATACATTAAGCACCCATGGAAACACTGGAAATAGAGAACTGTTGAGCCATTTT